>JABASP010003174.1:0-15345 GCA_019776565.1 Sminthurinus signatus | reverse complement strand
CTCACTTTTGCCATATATTTGCCTGCTTACCGACAAATCCATTCTGGATTTTCTCAGGAAACAGTAATGTGTACAACGCAATCGAATGTGACCTTAGAAAATTGTGAGATTATTCCGGGTGTCCCTAGTTGGTCAAGTTGTGGTGAGTGGAGTGATTGGCGACTTTAATAAAAAAAAAAGTTAAAGTATAAGTATAGGGAACATGAGTGAAGTCCAAAGAAATAATGTCTAATGACGTTCAAATTATTTATGTGATGTTGATTGACAGGCGAATGGTGCTTGTCAAAATCAGGAGGTTCCTGTACCCAAATCCGTGTGGATGTCCGAAAAAATGGTGATGAGAACATTTAAACTGGCATTGAACACTATAAACACAATTTATTCAGCATTTCACAAATATAAAATGATTTTGTGTGTACACATGTATAACAGCTTTCAAAGAAAGTAATAGGAACAAAATTAGTAATAATTAGTATAATTAGTATATAGCTCAAAGTATGTATAAATTGTGAATCAAGACTAAATTATTTTTATCATTTGTACAGGAACTAATGTTAGATTGGAGGAATGTGAGACTGAGATGGAGGATGTGGTGTACTGTGATGGATTTGATCCAAGACAGCCTACTGCCGAGTACGTATTTTGTTTGTTTTTTTTTTTACTTCTTACATCATAATTTACATTTTGTAAACTCCAAATAGGAAACAATATCAGCTCAATTTTAACTATGCATAACTAATAACTAATATAACGACTAAAGTATAAAACATTTCTAATGAGTTTACAACAATAATAATAATTAATTATCATTTTGCTATCGTTTAAATAATACATCCATTTTACAGCTCAGGAAATGATAAAACTACGTATAGATTAATATTTTTCTTATTTTAAATTGTGACTACCATTCAAATATTTTGCTTTGTGCACTGGTTTGAGCCATTTTACATTCTTCAATTCGAATCAGCTTTATCTTCAATTGTCCATTTTCCTTTGGTTCAAAAACTTCGGAAAATCCTGTAGATAGAACAAAAAATTATATGCATCTACGGATGTATTGTACAATCTAAAACGAGCATAATAACTAAATAAATACAATTATCCCAGCTATTCCCAAGACGGTGGTATTTACATGTTGCACATTTTTTGCGATTTATAGGTGTATCACAGGACAATGTGCACATTTAACTGGGCTGTACAATTGTAGCCTGGCACCGGTTTCCCCGGGGGTGACAGAAGCCGCATATGGGGCAAGATGTCGAGATCTCACGACAGTCCTTAGTTGTAATCTCACATCCACAGACCCTGGTGTTCAGTGTAAAACAAAAAAGGCTTGTCTACACTTGAATGGCCTATATCTGTGTCGTAAAGGTAATGCATTTACTCTATCTAATGTACTCAGTACATTCAGAATAATTATTATTTATGACAAATAATTATAATGATTCAAAATAATTTCATAGGTTTGTGTTCTCGCGTCCGTCCGCCCTTTAAATGTACGGTTATAATATTTTTTTATGATCTTTACCCCATTTAATTAAATGTATGAATTGACAAACAAATAATCAGTATAATAATATGTTATACATTATAATATATCATTTATCATTACCCTTTTCATTAATAAAAAATATTTAATAGGTGAAAAGAAGTGCACGGGAATACAGACGGGTGGGAAATCCATCATAGTTCGGGAAAATGATGTAATTTTCACGGCAAAATGTAAGAGAGCTGTGGATATGGAGACAAACGATGAAATATGGCCCAAAGCTTTGCTAGGATATTCAAGTTTAGAAAATACTAGTGATATTAGGGGTAGTAGTATTGAGAATACAACACAAAGTCAAGAACTAAAAGAGCCGCCGATGCTTGTCATGTATTGTACTACAATTCTGGATCGACAACAAAATATGACAGAAATTCGAATGTTGGACTGTTTTAATGGGACTTTGATGGAGCCGGGATATTTCGGGGAACAGACAGACATAATTAAACTGGTAAAGGGTCATACAGAAAACACCCGAATGTTGGATCCCTTAAAAATCATTGCACCAGTTGAAACAGAATTGCAGTAAGTTTCAAGATTATTTTTACATACTAATTTTTTTATACACACATGATAAAAATACATCATATCAAATAACTTCAATCTATTTGGGCATAAATAATTAATTATGTTTATAGTTTTACATATAATTATTAAAATTAACTTTTCTCCATGTCTTTTAGATTGGTTCACAATGCTCCCCTTTACATAAACTATGAGGGTTGTGTTAATACTCTAATATTGAGAGAATGTGAGAAATTTTATGCTCAGTATGGTGTGGACGGAAGTGATTTGCGATCTAATGCTCGTTTCCCTTGCTTTTTTCGACCAAATTTTACGGATGAGACGGATACAGTAGATTCAAATTTTGTTATTCTTAGATTTGATATAGAAAGAACTACGATGGAATTACTTTTAGCTACCGTCATACCTATTACTTTGGCTGTGATTTCATGTACGATGCTTGTTCTATGTTCTAAAGTAGTGAAAATTGATGATGAATCACATTTCTTCCTTGAAGCCTGTAATAAAAGCTACCATCCACCAATTCCTGAGTTACCACAAAAGAAATGATAGATTTTTTTTAGCCTTCATATGTTATATTATCATATTATATTATACAATAAAAAATAATACAATTACAATCTTACATCCTGTTTTCATTTTTATCAAATTCAAAACTGCTCTGTACAAATAAAATAATTTTCTTTAAACTTTGAACCACCACTTTAAAGATGAACGATATATGAGAAGTTTAACTGTATCCAAATTCATAATACGTCATGCTCATTTTTTTATACTGAGCATCTTTTCTGTAGTACCTACAACGATAACATCTATTTATTAGAGTCTAATTCTTAATTCTTATTTTTAACTGAATATTGAATCTTAAATAAAATATGGATATTATTTGAATAAGCTTTTGAGCTTCTCGCCTAGACGAATAATACACAACTTGGAAAATTTGCATAAAAGAAATTCTTCAAAAAATATTGTTTTTACCAAATTATCAACACACTACACTTTTACACTAATATTATGCAAAATTATTACAATTAGGGGACAAAAAATTATGGATAAACTTAATAATATTACTTTACAAGGGAAAATGGATATATTATACTGTTGAAACATTTATTCACACATTATACAAAATAATAATATAATACTGTGTACACATATATATTAATCTTAGCATTACCCATGTAAAATTGCTAATAATAATAATATTAATAATAATTATTATTATTATATTGCTTTTTGAAACTTGATTGCCAAAAATAAAAAACTTTTTTAGATGCCAGTTTCATTTAGTATACAATATGTAATATCTTTTTTCTATCAGAACGGTCTTAAGGCATAATTTACTAAACATCATTAATCATTGATTATGTTTACTTATTTATACATTACTAGGCACAGGCTGAACGATGTAACCTGTGACATGTAAATAAATATTAGCCCATAACAAATAGAGCTTCAACATATAAATATATTATGAAATTTAATTGTTATATATTATATTATGTAACAATTTGTACATATTATATATATACAAAAATACATTCTAGTTTTGTGTAAATAGTACCTAAACTAGAGGTAACTTAATTTTCTGTACATGGTATTTTTCAATTACATTTTTATGTACAATATACAAAAAACACATAAAAAGTACATTCTAATAATTGACTCATCAATTATGGACAAGTGAATCATCTACAAATACATTTTAAACACACTGTCAAATGTAAAAATGTTTGATACACGTACATCATACATTTTTACATATACAAATATACATGATTTTACAATGTACAAGGAGGAAACAATTTGTGCAGTATGACGATACTTGTTTTATAAAAAAAACACATAAAAAATATATCGTAACGAGAAACCTATATAATTAAAAATAATGTTTTTTAAACAAAAAAAAAAGAAGACTTACTCCAAACTAGTCGCTGGTAGTGAAGGCATTTCACTAAGTTTAAGTATAAAATCTAGAATATACATTTGTAATCGGATTTCTAACGGATTGTTCGTTACATAAAAACCAGGAACACCCGCCTTCTCCAACATCATTTGTTGATCACTAACTTTTTGATCAAAACTCATCACAGCTTGCATATCAATTTTCTTCATTTCCTTCTTCTGTTTATGTTGTAAGTCAGCTAGTTTTAAATGTGGTTTATTTTTCTGTTGTTCTCGAAATGTTTGACGTTCCACTACAAGTATTCAAAATTCAAAAAAAATAAATAAAAAGTTTTTAGGTACTGTAATAATATTATAAATTCATGTGATGCAATTTAATATGTATATTATTATGTGAATGATTTCAGCCCCTTTAAAATTAACTTCCTACATCTATGTTTATCTTGTAATTTCAGTCTAGATTGATATAAATGTTTTTCAGTCATGTCTTGAATTTCTTTGAGTCCTTTGACTATTTCAAAAATAGTGTCATGTAATAAAGTATTGGCTAGTCCTGACAAAAGTTCACTTGGCATTCTTTGTTGATACTTCCTATTAAATAAAGACCACAATTAAAACAATCAAACAATAAGTAAATAAATGCGTGCACATACAATGTTTAATTTCATTTGTCTTCAATTAAAGTAAATATCACTTTATTTTCTAATGTACACAATACACAATATATTGAATAATTGTTTTACTTACGGTGGTATTTCCCTTGTCATGACTTGTAATTGCTCTAAAATAAAGTACAATCTTGACTGTAGAGCTTGAGCTCTTAATTGCTCTTTATTTTCCATGATCACACACACTGTTAACCATGAGTTAATCACATTAATTGAGATTCAATTGAATACTTTTTTGTCAAATGTCAAAAATGTACCAGAAAAGCCGAGAGCACATTTGAATGGGTTTCGTGCCTACCCATCGATAGGAAGAAAAAAATCCCTATGCAGAGAGAATTTTATGAATTGAGATGTGACAGAAGGCACAGTTTAAACTTAATTACAATTAACAATTAAATAACCTAGGTCTTATATTTTAAGAATGAACATGCTTTTGGTTATTCGTTTATTGTACTATTCAGTGTTTTCACAAATATTACTCATTATGTGTGGGAAAGAGTTGAAAAATAAATGCACATATGCACTGCTTGTGGTAAAAATCAGCAGTGCTTTTCAAAAATCAAAATAATTACAAGTTACTTTTTACTTTTTATTTATGAGAATTTCGAATGCCCAATGACCCAATTAAATCGTACAGTGATGAAAATGATTTTTATGATAAAAATAATAACATCCTCTCACTTCCACAAAATTCACTAGTAAAATAATTCATTATATACATAAATTCTATTTTTATTTTTCAATCTCTGCTCTGCACAGAATTTTAATCAATATTTTTTACATTAAAATATAATATATATACAACAGCCCTTGAGAATGTCAAGAAAACAAATTTCCTCAAGGGTTAAAAGTCACATCAAATTCTATTTATGATGAAAAATATATATATATATGTCTGGTAAATCTAATTAAGGAAAAAATTGGGTATGTATACAACTCGATTAGCAAAATTTAAACTATTTCCAATTCTTAGTTTGGAATAAATATGATCAGCAGCGGTACAAATACCATCAACAGATCCATAGATTGTGATGACCCTTTCTTCATTCAAGGTCACAGGGTCCCAATATTGTTGTTGGGGTTGGACAGGGGCATAAGTTCCTGGAGCTGCACCAGGAGCAGTTGGATTAACGGTGTTTTGATAATTAATTTGTGTTTCTTTGGGTGCTTGGCTGGACACATAGATTTTGGTTTGAGTATCTTCAATCAATTTTTTGATATTTTTCCCTTCTTTTCCTATAACTCGTCCCACAAGAGTGTTCAATGCAAGGATTTTCAGTCCAATTTCTTTCCCTGGTCTCAGGATTTCAGCTTCTTTGATACAAATCTCTAAGATTTTCCTAGCAGCACTTATGGTACTTTCTGGATTTGCGGAAATTGAAATTATTTTCTCAGCAGTAGCAACTGGTGACTGATTTTTTAAGACATTGATCCTAGCTCCTGTAGATCTGGTCAAATCTTTAATAGTGACTCCACCTCGCCCAATAATTGCTCCAACGTAGTCGGAAGCCACAAGGATTTTTAAAGGACTATCATAGGCTAAAATACATATGAGAAAAAATTGTTTACCTAATATGAATAAGAGATATGATGATACTCCTCCATATTTTTAAAATAATCATGGAATTGTAAATAAATACTTCGACTGATGGAGGATGTCAAGGAAAATTCCACGACTAATTTCTTCTCTTGAAACTCCTTCCCATTTAATGCATTAATAATTTCCTCGGCAGTGGATTTAGTTGGACAGCCTTACATACATATAATATATAATAATCCATATCATCATAATATATTATCAAAAATTATTAGTTATTTTGATGATAGCAAAAAGTAGAATTTTTTATTATTATTTTAGTACACTTTTTTATTTATTTTATATAATTTTATTTGATTGGTTTGAAAATTAAAAAACATATCGTGTATATTATAATACCTAGAAAAGCGAAACCCTTTCTAAAACTCAAACTCCTGAGTCCAGCCACGTTGACGCCATTTTCCTCTAAACATGTCCTCAAATCCTCTTCAGTGGCTTTAATATTGATGTTCCCAATGTACACGTTACTCGGCCTTTGATCCGTCTGATCACTCTGATTTGGAGCTCCAGCATTTTCCATGATTTCAAACCAAAATGGACAAAAATCTTTACAACTATTTTTTATTCCCAAACCTTGATTTACAAGGGCAAAAAAAAACGGCAATTTTGCTTCAGTGGCTATATACTAAACTATACATTTTCTCCTTGTAATAATAATAAAATACACAATTAAAAGGCGAAATAGTGTCATTCATTCAGGAAATGGCTTTGCGGCCGCTTTCATCTACATCCATCAACTTGAGTTTAATGTACATGAGTTTTGTTGTAATGTTTTTTGATCGCCATTGTACTTTTAGTTTTTTTTTGTTTCGTGCGTGTAACAATAAAAACTTTTAGGTTTTGTGAGGACTTTGTGTACCATGTATGTATGCTTTGAACTTTTAGAGAATATGCTGGCAAAATATATGTTGTATATCATAAGTACTGTCAACAATATATTGTTATGAGATGTCTGGAATTGTAAACAAGGTCGTTTAAAACAGTAAATTATGAGTAACATAATAAAACCGAGTGTCTCCACTTTATCAAGTTTGAATCGTTTGGCTATTGAGAATTGAGAATTTATAATTGTGACGAACTATTTATTGGATAATATCTTCACATGTCACTAATGAATATATCTAGTACAGTATACAGTATACAATGCTACTTTTGTATTTTGTATAGTTCTCAGAATGGATATATAACAATAAAAGTTTCAACAAACCCCATAATATACAGATAAATAGTACGTAAAAGAGAAACTATGAAAAAGTTTTTTGTTATACTATGTGTTAATTGTAAGAATACTATAAGTACTAAGTATTAAAACATAACATATAGTAATACAAAAGTTATATGTATTATAAATAATTATATAAATCATGAAGAACGTTTTAAATAAAAAAAAATTAAACTGAAAGGAATTAGGTAAACTTCGTTAGTAATAACTAAAAGTTAATTCGCTAGGTATTAAAGGAACATGAAACAAAAGTAGGCTTAAAATATGAAACATAGATATAACGAGTAACAAAATTTCCCAAATTACTTTCAAGATTTATATTTTGAACAATTTTCTAAAGCTAATGGTTAATCATTACTACTAATTATTTATGTTAATATTTAATATCAAATTACAGCAGTAAACTTCTTTCTTTCTTGTTTTTCATCAGTCGCTTTCTGGCTAGAAGCTTATTTTGAAGAGAGAAACGTTGCATGACTAAGAAGTGAATCAGATCACTCTCGTTGGTTTTGATTTCTGCTTCAAAATCCAAATCCAAACTACCCTTTTCCTGCTCCTCTGTAATCTGTAAGCATGAAAAATGAAAAAAAGTTCATGATAAATCATAATTTAAAAATGTTTGTAGATTCTAATGACTGAAAAAAAAGAAGTGAATACCTCTTTCGCAAAATCGACATCCTGATTAGTTTCATCAATCTTCAATTTTTTATCCAATTCCTCTAGTACAGATGGCACGAGCAGGTCCCAATCATTTTTTAACTTGACAATATCCCAATGATTATGTAACACATGCTTTGGAGTCCAATATGGATCATACATTTTCAGAGTTTTAAATGGTGGGCACTTTTCTTCATCTTCAACTTCATATTCTCCCCTTTGCTCATTTTCATCTACTTGTTGTTGACTTAGTTTTCTTGCTATTCGACGACTTTGGATTGCCATTGACATTGCTGTTGTCGTTTTCATTGTTTGTGTTGATTGTGGTTTTAGTCCGAAATTTGAAATTCGACGACGATGATAATTACTATGATCTTTCATTGACTTCATGGACTTGAATCTTTGTTGACTTCTTTTCTGGTGTAATTCTTGTTGGAAGTAGGAACGAATTACTGTGGGTGTAGAACATGTCATTTGAATTTCTTTTTCTTTTTCATCTTCAAGTTGTCTGGTGAGTTTTTTACTAGAATCTGTTTGGCTTTCTTTGATTGAGCATTGATTCAATTTTAGTTGAAATATTGGAGATTTCTTGCTAAATGTATCATTTATAGAACTCTCGAGCAACTGTTTAAAAGGAGATTTTACACTGCCCATCATTATATTATGATTTTCTACATCTAAGTCTGAATATTTTCTTTTTTGAGTTCTCCGACTTGTGACGAAGGATGTTGAATATGACGGAGACAAGTTTTTTGGTGTGCTCTTTTTTGGTGATAAAGTTGTTATTTTGACTGAAGGAATCTTGCTAAGTTGTTTATCTTCATTTATTTGTGGTTGAAAAACTACACATGGATTTTCACATAAAGTAAGTTGACTTCTTGTATTTAAGTGGTTGGTAATAATCAAGATGCTGTAAATCTCAAAAGGGATTGAAAGGAAATGAGTTTTAGAATGTTCTAAAATCCATTGAAGATTTTGACGGTCAAAGTTCAAATTGATGATTTTTGCAGGGATCTTGAATTTATTATTATGCTTTTCTTCTTGTTCTTGAGATCTGCTTACAAACTCCGAGTTAGTAGGTTTACAATAATTAGTCGTCGTCTCATTCAATACTGTATATGTACATGGCATGTTTTTTGGTTTTTCCATGTTACTTGACAATAATTCAAGTATAAATGATATCTCATTTGCAAGATCAGCAATAACGATACCAGTTGCAATTTGTTCGTCCTATAATAAAAGGATTTTATATCCTGTTATTCAACTTTATGATTAAAGTATTTTTTGCTCTTGAAAATAGAGTATGAAGTAAATAATAATACCTGGAGTTCCCTAAGGTCTTCACAGTCTTTGTCACTTTCTTCCAGCTCTCCAAGATTCCAAATGAAGGAAAGAAGAAACTCTTTTATTCGCTTCTTACCGAATGATTTGATCCATGGACGAGGGTCGATCCATTTTAGCACAACAAGCTTCAGGATGTAAGTGGCGATTCCAAGTTTCCAGATAAAAAACTTCCTACATTGAAAAGGAAATGAAATACCACAAATAAGTATTGGAGAATTGAAATCATAAAAGGAAGCAATGCATTATGAACTCTGGACTCACATTTTATTACTGTAGTCTACAGTCCTGAAACGGTAGCTGGAGAATGTAGATTTAGAATTTCTAACTTAGAAATGACGGATAGAGTTTGGGACTGTATTATTGATTATAGAATCTGAAACTTGTCTTGGAACTTGGAACTGATGATGGATTCAACGGCACAGGAGCAAAAAGAGCAGGTCAGAGGTCAGAGGTCACGACTACACTCACGGCTCACGGCAGTGACCAGTGACAAAATAAAACTATATATAGTCATATAAAATTGAGATATATATCTCAAATCTCAATTGTGTCCAGAGTGCAGAATTTCGTTCCATCAGAAATGGAACGCAGACGTTGTTTTGTGTGTACCAAGCTTTTCTGTAGTTGGTTTCTAAGGTACTGCATTCTGCATTTACACATATTTCCACACCACATCATCATATTATGAATCATGCTGAATTTTTTATTATATTATTTCCTGGAGTCAAAAGCAAAATGACAAAATTAATGAAAAATCCGCAGTACCTTTTTGTAGTGAATCCGACTCACAAAATCGCATACTGACCAGATCAAAGAACCATCTGAATATGCTTTCCAGTCATCCATAAAATATCGTATGAGACGAGGCAACGTGAAATAAATATAGAACTGAAACTAGTTTAGGTGTACGTGTGTATAATTTTTTATATTTATTATCATTTATCATGATGTATTTCATTAGACTAAAGTCATCTATAAACAAAAAATTCTACTTAACTAAAATATAATGAGATCAGAAACGCTCAGCTAACAAATAATTTACAAGAATGTTTTTGGTCCAAATGTCACACATGGTACATGATGTTACATGACATTGCAGTAGAGACATCATAATAGTATACGGTGCATTTTGCGACAATGTAGCAAAATTATTACATGTATTACAACAAATAACAGACATAGATAATCGATATAATGTAATAATATAAACTATAATTAGAAATAAATAAGTTTGGTGTTTGTCGTTAGCGTGTGTTAACAAGACAAGATCAAGTTCAATATACTCCTGTCAATGCCATTTCCGTCTCAATCCAGTTTTTATACTCACTGATTCTTGTGTACACTGAAGGTTGATTTCCGCAACCTTCAAAACAAAAAGTATTGAATGTCAAAAATTATTATCCTTGATCCTTTCTGTTTTATCTTGAACAGGGTCAAATGATGCAAGATCAATGCATCTCAATTAATATGTAATCATGTGTATCATTTTGTGGTAAAAGACAAAAAGGATGAATATTTCCTTACCAATTCCCCAACTTGTAACACCATCGAGAAAAAAGTCATTATTACCTAATAAAAAACATTACAAATTACAAAACATCAATTTTCACAATGTGTTTTTTACATAGTTGTGGTTCTAATCGAAAATTTTCACTATACTGTTTCATGCATCTTTTTCTTACCGTCTACACATGCAAAAGACCCTCCGCTGTCTGGAGTTTTGAAAGAATTCAAATTTTAAAATGACTTCAAATATAAAGATATGCTCACAGATTAATTCTAAATGGATGATTTGCTTTTAAATATGAAATATTACCTCCAGCACAGGAATCTGCAGATGGATTGGGACTTTTCATTGGTCCGGCACAAAGCATTCCGGATGTAAATCGATTGTAGCTGTAATTATATTGATAGCTTGAATCGGAGGAGATTTTCTTTGACATCCTCATCCTCCCTGAATCAGTCTCATCCTTTTCGTTATCAAGAATTGCTCGTGGTCCATTGTACAATTTTTGACAGAATGCTCTTGACTGGGGCTCAACTCTAGTGTACAAAAGAACATCACTAGTCTTTTGTTTTTCCGTGAGACCCCAACCAGATACAAAACAGGAAGTTGAGGATGGAATATCTTCATGTGCTGGAGGATATCTTAGACAAATTGGTTGAATATTGTCATCACACACTACACCATTTCCATTATCATCTTCAATGGTCATGATGGCAATGTCATTGTCATATTGAACAGTACCAGGGCGATGAGTAATGTACTCGACAATTTTAAACTGCCCAAATGTCGTCTTATTTCTTCGGTCATGAACTCCAAGCTGCACAGATATAATACAAAAAATGTCATATATAAAAGAACAAAACGATATAAAATATAAATTATATAGGTCGTTGGTAAAAAAAAAAGTATCTTACTATGACACGAAGGTTTTCTTTGTTAGTTTTCAAACAATGACTTGCTGTAATAATGTGTCGATTTGATATCAAAGATCCTCCACACAAATGATCCCATTCATTTGTCCCTTGAAGATTGAACTCTTCAATTCTTGCCTGCCAAGGAAATTCTCCAGGAAGAGCTTCTACTCCTTTTATAATTCGAGAATCACGGAATTGTGCTGCCTTTCCCTGTCGTAAATATTTGGAACTTTCACGAAATCCCGCTTTTGCACGAGACTTTTTACAGTCACAATTTGAAGGAGCGGACTCTGTCCTTATTCTTCCTGATCTGGGTCGAATATTTCCAAAGAGCAAAGAGGTTGATGAATGGACAGGTTTTATTGGGTCACATATTACCATTTGAAGAGAAACCATTACAATAATTAGTCCCAACATTTTACATGAGAAAATTGTACTTGTTTCCATCTTTTTACAATTTTCGGCGTTGTTTTCTTCCAATTAACTTTTTTGGTGGCTAAAAAAATACCAATAATACAAGTCTAATAATTTTTAAATCTGTTTCGAATTTCGAAAGGCTGTAATAGCTTTTTGTTCTTGGATATGACAGAAAATTGATTAATGAAATTTAGAATTTTTTTACTGGATTAAAAACGTGTTCTGAATAGTAATGGTCAATCAAAACGATGGTTACTTCAGCTCTTCGTAGAGTAGCAAAATTATTTCGGGCGTAATCTATACAAATTATTTATTTTTTATTCACAAATTTATTTTTCATGTTTTAGTTATTTTTAAATTTCCAATCTATTAGGGAATCCTAGATTAGGTTTTCTAATCCAAAATCTAAGTA
The DNA here is from genome assembly GCA_019776565.1 of Sminthurinus signatus. Taxonomy (NCBI): domain Eukaryota; kingdom Metazoa; phylum Arthropoda; class Collembola; order Symphypleona; family Katiannidae; genus Sminthurinus; species Sminthurinus signatus. Next base: position 2,631 of record JABASP010003174.1, on the reverse strand, counting down.
GTAGTTCTCAGAAAGATCCTAATTTAAAAAATTACTGCTCACCTTTCTTACTTTCACTTCCAATTTTCATTCCTTGGGATTTTTTTTGAAATGTACACACTTTTACAAGATATTTTTTGAGTAGATTTCAATTTTTACAACTCTCCTGTTGTATTCTATTTTTCCTCACTTTATTTATTAACGTGCAATATTTGCAATATAAAACTAATCACCAAAACAAATAAACAAACGGGAAACACACATCTGGGCGACGACCGACGATGAGTTGAAGCACTTCAATATTTTGCACACATAGATCTTGGAATACGGAATAATTTTTGCAATCATTTGATTTATATTTATACAGTTGTAGTTTTCATTGAGAAAAAAGGCCTTACTACGCTACAGGGAATCACTACTGTTTACTATTGTATGTATTGCTATTCAGCAGTTGAATACTGAATCGATATTAATTTATACAGTCTCTCTCTCTCTTTCTCTGATTCTCACTATTTTGTACCTGAATAATTTCCGATTCAGTTTTTTCATAGAAACATTATCCATTATGTACAGAATATACGCAGTACTCAACATTGTCAACTCTCAAGTCAGTTTCCATACTCTACAATATTTACTTTCATGTTGTGACTGAGATACTTACATACAAACTTCACCTTAACATCACTTTTCAGTAATTTGAATTTGAAATCTGAGAGTGTCCTAGAATGATTATCATATTATGTAGTGTACTATGCAATTTATTGACCCAAATTCCTTACATTAACTCCTCCTTCCACCAAAACATAAATAAATATTGCGAAAATCTTATAGTAAAAGTATTTATTTACGGTGTGTAGTTTTACTACAACTACTGTCTATTATTATCCACAGTATCCAATATTACATATTACGTTTTACGTTTACCATAAACCATATAATATGATAGTCATAATATACAAGAGCGAAATTGCATGGAAAAATGAATAATCAATTATGTCACATGATCAGATCAAAAAATGGGATGCACTGTATCATTTTTATCATTGAAATAGACATAAATCCGTAACGTTTATTAAAATGGTAGTAATTTTAGTAGTTCCTCATGTTTGTCACTTTGTCACATGGTACAAAAAGTAAAACTCTAATAAAAGTCTTTTCCTTATTTTGTCTTTGATATGTTATACTTTTTTTGAGGTCTTTGTCAATGACTTACGAAATAAGTAGTAAAAATAACAACGCAAAAAAAGTATGTAATATAGACTATAGACAAGCGTAATAATTACCATAATATACTCATACCATATGTACGGGATATGAGAGATGCATAATGCAATATGCACCATATTTAATGTATTATGTAGATTTCATGATTAAACCATTTGTGTCGAGTCAAGGGGAAAATTGATCACATTGCATTGCCATTTGGCATGTGCATACAAATATGTAATATGTACTTACGATTGCTGAGAATACCATTTGTCATTTGTCATCAGTTATCAAGAATATCAGTTACTGGAGTTGTGAGTATTGAGTATACGTTTGTACAATGATTCTCATTTAATTAGTGGTATAAACATTTGTTTTAGTCATGTTAACATGAATTCAGACATGAGTTTATTTGATGTCATTTGGATGCACCTTTATTCAATGTTTTTGTAGATGAAAAAATGTAAAGAAAGTGTTTGAAAAAAATGTACTGTAACAAAATTAGATCTTTTTTTTTTTTTTACTATACATCAAAAATAAAAGCATTTTTTTGTGACTGATTTTGTTATCAAATGTCAATTTTCTAAGATGCAGCGACAATAAGACTTAAATGCACCACTAGCACAAATTCCATCTCGAGCACCATGATTACATCGGCAGTCTGACCTACAAATAGCATTACAACTTTGATCTAAGGAAAATCTCGACAATTTTGGAAAAAATCCCATTCGAATCCTTGCACAATCTTTGGGATGAATCGGTAGTTTCATTGCAAGCTTCTCATCTACAAAATCCCCAACAAACATATATTATATATGCAAAATTCATTGTGTTATATCCTGAGGTCGACCAAAATATTTTATACCAATACTACTGTAGATATTAACCTTCAATTTATAATGAAAGTTATTTCATTCATGTACTTTCGAAATTGAGGTATGTATAAAAAAATTGTACTTTTAAAATCTACTTTTAGCAAAAAAAAATATGGTATTACCGCTCAATCTGTATTGCTGATGCACAATTCAAAAAAAAATTTCAATCAAGTGGCGTCCAAGTTCATCAAATTTTTTACAGATCCCTACAAAAAGTTCTTTGAGGGCTCAGTTCAAAATTCAAGAGCTAGCGGAAAAACGTGAATGTCCTGCTGTTTCACGTTTGTTCTTTTGCCTAGAGTCTAGAATAATAAACTTAACCCCAAATAAGAAGACTTTGATCCTTGAGACTTGAATAGCAAACTTGCATTCATTTGTAGATTGTACATAAAGTAGACATCGCATGTGTTTTTGCGTATCTGTAAAATGTAAAATTCATTGCATGTTCAGACGGAAATTGAATTTACTTTGAAGTTCTCCCCCAAACTCAGTGTTGCATTTTTATGGTGTTTAGTATGTGCTCATTTTATAGCATTCGGCATTCGTAAATGTACAAATCATCGAACATCAA
>JABASP010003173.1:0-15347 GCA_019776565.1 Sminthurinus signatus | reverse complement strand
GCTGCTGTTAAAATTCATGAAAAGTACAGCAGGTAATATTTAGTGTATTTACCAACTACTGAACTATGGAGGAAAGGACTGAAACTATACTTTTATTGGAATCAAATGAAATAAATGTCTTATATCATTGTTTTTTTTAAATACAAGAAAGGAAAGCAAGTCTAAGCAAAAGCTCATTATGTTATGCTACATCCATTTCATTTCATTTCATTTTACTCCCTTTGCATGTGTTGTGGTTGTGATTCTCTTTGCGTAAATAAGTATATAAAATTTATAAAGTCTATCAAAAGGTACGTACTTACAAAAAAATTCACTGAAAATGAAAAACAAGACGTGTACTACACGTCGTGTACAGAAGTACAGATAGAGTACAAGTATAAAGTATTTTATGTATTATGTAGAATGGAGATGAAAGAAGAAAGAATAAGTAGTGCAAAAAAAATAAGTCTATACACACAGGAAAACGTTCTCTGTACTTTGTACTCTCTCTCTACCTAATACTTGTACTTTATACAATTTACACATAAAAGATAATGTACATTATAGTACCAAGTATTATGACTATATACAAAATACAAAAAGACTCGTCCCTTGACGTTCAGGTTGAGGTTTTGAGTTTTTTTTAACAATATTATTTCATGCTAGTGCCTAAGTCTGAAGTCTGCTCTCATATTATTCAAGATTGAAGTACTACGGATTACAGATGTATATGTAAGTAGTAAGTAGGTATACATAATGTAATGTGTAACGTTGGAAGGTAATTGTATTTTCTATTGTATATTGTAGTTAAGTATGGCCTAAGGCATGTTTTGTCGCAATCCTAACGTAATTTTTTTTACATATACACATACTATTATATATTATATAAAATACAGATCTTGATATTATTACTGTACACTGTACATAACTTTATATTATGCATTCAATGTGTATCAAGAATCAAGAATCAAGAAGCTAGCAGCTATGTGTAATGAGTAGTAAAAATGTACTATATCCCGTCATTTTATAGACATTTATTTATACGTTATGTGTCTGTCTGTCTGTCTTGTGTCTTGTGATTTATATACCTTTTCCCACAAATACACATATTTCATGCACTCAAAAATGAAGAAGAGACAAGAGTCAAGATTGTGGAGTCTATAATATACAGTTAATACATTTTACAACATTCATCCGGAGACAAACGCTTTCTCCAGTACTTCTGTTTTTTCAGTGCTGTAATCATTAATCATATTTATCCGCTTTTGCTCTAGAATTTGAGACATATCTATTATGTATTATGTACTTGTTTCCTCTTTGAGACTTGAGACAATTACTGCTTTGAAATCAGTTTTACTGCACATTGCAAAAAAACACCATTTTCATTGTTTTTATATTTTGTACCTTACTTTTTACAAATTATCAAAAATGATTAGCATTCATTTTACAGATATAAAATGCACCAAATAAGTATCACACACTGACTGAAACAGTCAAGCACATGAATACGTGTATTTTTGTCATTTTATCTTGACACTTAACAAACACTATGTTTATTTATTCAGACTATGGTGAGACATGAGACATGAATGAGACACACATTTATGAATAAAAAAATACACGGCAATCAGCAATGAAAGAGTCTGTGTGAATATGAGGAACTTGAGATCACGCACGTTTTGCAGTTCCGTCATGGGATGCAAAAAGTATTATGACATTATAACAATAGTCTGTACTTTGTCTGCATTGTACATAATCTCATATCTCATATAGTTGTACATCGTATAGTATACAGTTTTTCATGTTTTATTGACATAATGATACTGATAATTATTTTCTCTGTCTAATGCAAACTTGCGTCGTGGATTATTGTGTGGAATATTGTACATTGTACTGTTACACTTTGTAAAATACATCAAGGAACTTTAATGAACCGTTCGGACTGAACTTTGAACATTATTTTATATCTAGTCTTATCTGTATAATATATTCTTCCTCTTGTATTATTGCAACTTTGTGGCATACTAGTTACTGCAATGCACACATTTATGCGCATAACTTTGTTTTCCTTTTTTGCAATACATATTTTCTAGATGTAAATAAAAGTTTAAATGTAGGTCTCCATTGTCTCAAGTCTCAAGCTTACATGACTCATGACACACAATCGCGTATGCAATATTTAATAACGGTGATGAATGCAGGAGAGGTAAAAAAAACTGTGTGACATTTTATCTTAGTTCAAACACCATGTTCACATACATGGTTCATTTTTCATGTATTAAACATTTTTATACAAACAAATTTTGTTATCCAATATCGAATTCATAATATGTACTACTTTGTAAAATACAGATTCATCTACGAGTTAAAAGTATTTACTAGCTAATAATAACTAAATGTTTACAAGGAAATAAGGGAAGCTGTAAGTTTCAATTGAATAGAATATAGAATATATAGCATATATAGAGTACAACGTAGAAAAAGTGTTTACAGGTTGAAAGAATATATAATATACTGGCAAAAATTAAAATAACATTATAACTTAATTCTGAGAGATGTGACCACATAGCGGTATCAGCAATTAGCATGTTATGATAGTAAAATTACCCAACAATTACTAACGCTTACTCCTAATGACAACAAAGAGGAACTTTTGGTAAAATTTCTATATTGTAAGATATGCAAGATGCAAGTACCTTCCCTTACAAAGAAACTACAAAAGAAAGTTTGAAAACTAAGAAAAAGCTCTAATAGGTAATTAGAACTATAGCGTAATTTAATGTCTCAATCTGTATCAAGTAGAGGAATAAAAGGGCACATTACAGCATTCTGTGCATATTGGAGTACTTACAACTTACAATATACATACATGTACTTGAATCATTTAGGCTCTTATAACTATTATCTATTGCGTATAGTCAAAAACTGGTGGCGAATCTGAAAGCTAAAATTATATCCAGTTAATTGCTAATTGCTATAAAAAAGTTTCACCACTTGATAATTTACCTGTACTTATTATCCAAAATTTTAATCTTAAAAAACGACCCTTTGTGAGATGAAGAAGTTTTAAAGTTGGAAAAATGTACAATTTTGATACATTGTACTCTGTTTCCCCTGATTTTAAACTTTTTGGAGTTTCGTATGAACTGTCAACGGATTCTGAGAAAAGGTGTGATTTTTTCTTATACTGGAGCGTGAAATCATATCATACTGAACATACTGAGATACTATAAGATCGTCATACAGTGTTTCCTTATTCATGTTAGTCTCAGGTCAATACATGCAACTTTGTGACTTCCAGAGGTCATTGTATCTCATTGGGAGGTCTAGCTGAAATTTTGTTTAAAAGCAAAGTAGATTTCATGTTTTTCTATAAAAAAAAGCTAAAACTTACAGAATTTTCAAAAGGGGGAAATAGGTACAAATCTTCTTTCAATCTCATTCACCATTGTTTTTTGTTTTGTTATTGGTATGATTTATTCATGATTTATATAGAATTAATTCGAGTTTTTTTGTTGCGTCAACTCCTTTATGTGTAACACATAATTCTATCCTTTTGAGTCGTATGTACCGTAAATTTTAAATACGAGGTAGCTGTATGTTGTATGTTTAATGTGTATATATGTAGAATGTAGATGATCTACAGCAGATGACAAGAGAAGAGTGAAAGTTGTGGTCTTATTTTTGTTGTACACTATCTTTTCCTATGCTCATTCTACATCAATTTTATATCATTTATAGTATCTTGTAATGAAATTTCCTTTGAGATATGCTGATTTTTTTAAGGTTTATCACGTGAATATAATGTAGGAAAACAAAAGAATTCATGTGAAGTGAGTACTGGGTACTTAGTACACATAATACAATGCGTAATGTGTAATAACCAATGACATATTATGTATGAATGATGAAGTTTTATGCGTGATGTACTTTTATCTTTTTTGTGAAAATGAAATTAATTCCTTTCCATAATGTTTTGTCTCGAGCAAATCTTATTCGTAAACATATATTATACATAAATATTATGCTCGATAGTTTGTTATAATCTCCATAAAGTCCTATAGACACAATACACAATACATATTCTAATATGATGATAATGGTATCAAAAAGTGAAGGACTGTGCAATGTGCATGTATATACCTAAATTTTATTACATAAAGCATATAAATATAATGTATAATCTTCAAATATAATCCTTCTATGAAATTAAATAGTCTAATACAGATTACGTATTTACACAGAATCTCTGTACCACAGCAGATACAAGAATATGATAAAAGACTGATGTGTATTGTATAATGTGTATATAGTGTATAGTAAAAAAAACGAGTTTTGAAGAATATCCTAAGTGAAAACGTGAACATTGAACATGTATATTATGCTGATGTGCTTACCAAAATACTTTACTGTAATTCACAGTACATAAAATATATAAAATCATGCTAATTTCCCTTTCAATGTTTGATTCTACTCAGTGATTATAGATTTGCACATACCTAAGTACTTGTAATGTAATAAATCAGTTAGTACATTTATGCTCATTATCATAATATTACAGTTATTAACAGTGTCATGCCAGAATATTTCACGTTCATGATTCCTTTGTCCTATCCTAAATATAATACAATATAAATATTACTGAAACGGATAAACACGTAGATTAAAGAAAAAAAATACAATGAAATGACCCAAAACAATGTACCCTGTATGTTAATGTTTATGTAATGAAAACCTACTTACATCTATAGTAGAATGGACATTAAGTAGCAATAATTATCATTTAATATTGTAGTCTATATCCATATTTTAGCCAAAAAAAAGTCTGGAATCCTTCTTTCTCTAATAATTTTACTAAATTTTGTAACAAATGCCATATTATATGTTCTACATATATATATGCAATTTCCACCACCTTTATGACAAATGTCAACGCTTTATATACGAGTTATACGAGCTTTCAGAATAGAGACACAACTATAACTTACATTCATTTGTAATTTGTATATACCCTGCATTTTGTATACATGTGTCATATTTTACGAAACATGCTAATTATTCACAATTCATAATCAAAATTAAAAATTATTAATAATAGATTTCGTTTTATTTTTTTACTTTAAGCAAATGAAATCAACCAAATTTTTTTATCCTCTTTTCCTGAAACATAACAACAACAATAATAATAATAATAATTACAATACATCATGTACATTTCGAATTCGATCCGTGGATGATGCTTAAAAATGAGTACGTCCATCCTAATACACTTATACCAAGGAATGTATACATGTACCTTCAGGGGAAGTATACTAGTAAAATTATAATAACAATTACTGACGATTGGAAATTAAGAACCTGTGTAACGATGTGAACTTTACTCTTCTTTCTTCATGTTTATTTACTTTGAGGTCATTTATTACTATCCACTCTAAAAAGTTCAAATTCATAGTTTGACTGGAAGTATTTAAAATAAAAATTATTTTCGTTTAATAAATTGAACATGTACAATGTACATATTCAATGCATAATAATAATAATATAGAAAGAGACAAAACTCAAATACTTCTTGTATCAAAAACTTCACCGTTACACATAATATGTTCTTCATTTCGTTTTCACAATAATTGTTATTAAGATTTTACCAAAAATATTGTAACTAATGGCCAAAAAACAAATGGTTTCAGAAGAATAAAATAAAAAAGTCCAGGTTGAACAATATAATAATATTGATATTTTTTTTTTAGGTATTCTAGTACATGTTTTTTTTTGTATGTATAGCTGATTCATGTCTTTAATTCAACAGTTGTTTAAATGTATTTGTTCAAAGAATAATAATAATAATAATTAATATAACATATATGAAAACGGGAAAAAATTAAATATTTCCTTTAAAAGTAGTCTCTCCAATATTCTTCACGTTATACACACAGATAAGATACTTTTACATCATCATCAGTATAATATATATTATAATATAGATTGACAGTGTTATTGTTTTTGGTATTTCATGTGTTAATCGCATAAAATATTATAACATTTAGTTTTATACATATTATAATATAATATATTTTCTGTATGTATATATAAGTATGTATTTTTTTTGATTACATGCTGACTTTTTTTTAAATGGATATAATATAATATAGTGGATAATGGATGTTGTTGTTTTTTTTTCTTCGTATCATTGAATCAATCCAAAAAGTGCAAGTTATTTGTTGCATATATTATGTTTATCATATTTAATATGCATTTGAGTAGTTGTTTCATTTATTATTATTATCATTATTATTTAGTTTGGTTTGTTTACTGGAGGTGGTCAGCAGAAACTTTGATGGAGTGTGAAGAACGGAGTTTTTCATTATTATTATATAATATACCTATCTGTCTTGTCTGGAGTCAAAAAATGTTTTGTTTAATAAATGAAAAAGCTTATCTTATTTCTACTTCCTTCCATTATTGTAGCTCATCCGCATTGTAGGTGCTTTGAAGTTGGATGCTGCTTGGGATTGAAGTTGATAAGCCAAAGGATGAATTTTGAATCCATACAAACTATAAAATAAGGAAACAAAGACAAATTTAGCCAAATAGTAATTATATTTATTATTAATTATTATTAGTCAGTTCTACTACTACTTAAGTCAAAAAGAGAGAGATAATGTATGTCATACCGTGGAACAAATTGGTTGAGAGCACGTTTAGGACGATATTCGGGATGAACCATGAAAAGCATATGAGGAAATCCGGTTCCAAAATAAGCACCATCCGTATGATGATGACGAGAAGATTTTGGAGTATAAACATCCACACATTTTGGACAATATAATTTAACCATAGCTTCCCCTGGAACATCAGACAGTCCGATCGGCAGCATAGCTTGATTTTCACAATAAACTCTCGGACAATGTCCAAAATCATTGGACTGATATTTTTCAATCATCTGTGCGATGCCTCTGTTGGTAAGAATGTAGCGGGCGTGTATTAATCCATATAGCAGCTCTGCTGCTTGCTCAATGAGATCAGACTGATTCGGATTGTCTTCAACTATAATAGGAAAAAGAGTCAAAAGACAAATTTAAAAAAATAAAATAATCAAAATTGAAATGACTTTTAAAAAAATCTAGAACATTTCATGTTACTTAATGCTAAGAAATGCTAAACAGATTACAATAAAATGTTCATCATAATCATATAGAATCATACTTTCATCATCTGCTTCCAAATCTAGAATCATATCCAGGGCTTGGCGATAGTGTGGAACTTGTTCATTCAATCCAGTTAAGTTGAATTTATCTTGAATGTAGTCTTCATCAACCTATATATAAACGGATAATATTGGATAGTTTAATACTATTATTATTGGTACAATCAAATCATCCTTTTACTTACTTCCTGACATAATATTGAATATTGTATACGTATTTACATAAATATATTTCTATGTATACATTTACTAGTTAAATAAATAATATGATGAGTCATCATACATGTTATTTACTGTGTGAAATAAGAGATTAAAATGAAACGTATTATAATATTATATCTATGTAGGTAGAAAAGATTTCAATTTGCAAGATTATTAAATTTTTTAATCTTTCACGAATTTGTAAAATCGTTTTACCTTTTACATACCTTTTACTTAAATATAAGTATGCATGGTATGTTTCAAAACATGTTAAAATACAACTATGTAACTATACATAAACTTTGCTGTTAAATACTAAAGTAAAAAAAAGTCGTTTCTCTTGACTCTTGACAAAAATTCCAACAATGCACGTGAATTCTATATATTTTTCTTCTATTTTATACTTACCTCACAGAAAAATTCATTGCCACGAAGACCGCAGAACCAGCTAATCCAAGAAACCTGCATAAATTAATTAAATGATGATTAATATTACATACTTTTTGATATCTATCTACATACATCTTAAACTACTTAAGCATAATACATAATATATATCATGTATCATGTATGATTTTATAAATTAGAAAAGACTATCCTTTATATGTCTTATCAATTATTACTACTATTGACAATGGAGAAATGATTTATTTACTAATATGATTATCAGTGATTATTATCTCCCCAAAATATATTATTATGATGTATTATATACTTTTAATTAAAAAAAAAAGAAGGTAAAACTCACCTCTTCCGAACTACTCATTTTATATATTATATTTTATATGTCTTTCACACACACACAAACACACCAACCTCAATCAAAATATTGTGTAATTTTATTTGAGATTAAAAATATTTTATGTATTTCCTTATATACTTTAAAGTTTAAAGGATTAACACAGAATGAGAGAATAAAAATAAACTTTAACAACCGACTATAAGTTATATACTTATGTTTTATAGATTATACAATTACTATTTTATTGTAAAATATTCTTTTATACTAAAATTAAAAAGTATGTACTTTTCGTCACACACACACAAGTATTTTTTTTTTGTTTCTCTCTTCACATAATTTTTATAAAACCTAAAGTATGTATGTATACATTTATTCCACAGGTAGGGGCTTGTCTGATTTATATAACAATTTTTTAATTCTTATATACTCTCTTTTCCTATGAAAAAATATAATAAATATGAAAGTAATTGATGTTGTATTTTTTTTACAAAAAATAAATGATAATTAGTATAATATAATATTTTTCTCTGCTATCAAATGAAGAAGCCTAGATTCTACTTTTTAGATCTTATATCTATCTATATAGGTATAGGCAAAGCGACTATTCTTTGCGACCACAGCCACTTTTTGAATGATTCAAATTGAATCTACAATCTACAATCTACAAACCGGCTAAAAAAAAAACTTTTGATCAAGAAAAAATTAAATAAAATGGTAAGTGTATTTATAATTACAATTAAATAAAATTACTATTATATTATTAGTGTTTTACTGTGGGTTTTCATAAAGGATTTTGTATGTTTTGCAGTCGGTGACACTGAGAACAGATGTTGGAGATATCAAGGTACATATATTTTGATGTGAAGAAAACGTAAATATAAAAAGAAAACTACTTTAGAATTATTTTGACAAACAATGATTGTAAATTTTAATTTTATTTTATTTTATTAGATTGAACTATACTGTGAATTGTGTCCAAAAACATGTGAAAATTTCCTAGCTCTTTGTGCAAGTGGATATTATAATGGATGTTTATTTCATCGAAATATGAAAGGATTTATGGTAAGTTTACTAAACTAAGTACATGAAGATCAAACTACTTTTATATTTTAAACATATTTTGTTTATAGGTTATGTGCGTAATCTGATACAATATATTCTTTATCATTTCTATATTAATAGGTACAAACTGGAGATCCATTAGGAACAGGAAAAGGTACAATAAACTTAAAAAATGCAATAAACTTGTATAATCATACACAAATCCATTTGGTTGATTCCTTCATAAAAGATTTCCAGAATAAAACTAATACAAATTGATTTTTATGTCTTGGAACAAGGTGGAACCAGCATTTGGGGGAAAAAGTTTGCTGATGAATTTAAAGAAGAGTTAAAACATTCATCCCGAGGAGTTGTGTCAATGGCTAATAATGGTCCAAATACTAACGGTAAATTTTATAATAGTCAATATTATGATGTATACCATAATATTTGTTTGCATTTTTATAAAAACTCTTATATGTAGTATTTTATTGTGTACTTGTATAATTGTATAACTTGAAAATTTTATTTACAGGAAGCCAATTCTTTATTACCTATTCAGCTCAAGCTCATCTTGATTTAAACTATACAGTTTTTGGAAGAGTCATTGATGGATTTGATGTTTTAGAAGAACTTGAAAAATTACCTATCAATCCTAAAAATTATAGACCTCTATCTGATACAAGGATCAATTCCGTACTGATTCATGCTAATCCTATAGCATTACAAGCAAATGACTAACTTGTTTTTGTATTTTAAAAATAATCTATATAATATATTTTTTATACATTACTTAGTGTATATTGTATATATACAAACTTTTATAAATTGTAAGGAGAATTTAGTACAACCCTTGCATGTTATAATATATAATTACGTGTATGATTTGTTACTCTACATAATATTGTAGTTAATTCTTCATTCAATATTTTTCATTTTTTCTATCAAATATAAATCGTGAAAAATGTGATATCTTATATAAACATGATGAATGACGAATGGGGGATTTATAAAAGTATATACAGGTCATATTTGTACACATGTACTATTGTTGTTCATTTCTATATATTTTAAGTATTTGTACAAACACTTTTGTTCTAATATGTTCAATTAAATTTGAAGAGAATTTTATAAAATTACAATGCATTTTTTGTCTCTCATTTCAGTTTTTCATTTAACATATTTAAATAAACGATAGAAGCCCTTGTATAAATGGGCCCCGAAGAGAGCATAAATAGCGCGTAATCTACTTTTTTAATCATCATCAAAATATTTATCATTTATCACATTTGTAATTCTGCACATCAAAGTAATTTTATAACAGATTTGTTCGTTAACATCATTAAATAATTTTACTCATATTTTAAACATTATTATGTGTGTACTACGTCATTCTGTTTATCAGTTTGTTCTTTGTATTTTACTATAGAATATAAGTTGCGTAGTTGCGAGTATAAGACAACTTTTGTCAATAAAGTTACCTATTTTTAGTGAATTGTGAAAGGCATAACATTAAATACATATAATATATTTATAATTTATAATATGTGTCATAAATAGTTTAGAATACATTTATAATGTCCTTATAAAACTTTAATAGTAAATAAAGTATTAGATATTTTTGCATTATCAAACATTATAATATAAAAGAATTGTATCAAAATGACAAGTGGACAAAATTTTGGACAGTTAGAACTGTTTGGGATTTTAGATCAATGGCCTGATATCAAATCATTTCTGTTTTCTGATGAAGCACCAAAAAATGAACCAGAACAAGGTACATATTTATATTCATTAAATACAAGTGAAAGCTTAAGAGAGCATTGTTACATTTTGATTACAAGAGAGTTTATTTTTCAGTTTGGGATGTATACCATTTAAAAGATATATTGAACACATGTTTGAATAACAATAATGAAAATGTTGATTTTATATATGAAATGTATATTATATAGACTGGAATACTATGGATTGGGGATGGGGAGAAGAGGATACAGTCCGAACTAAAGGAGTTAAACAAGAAGAAAAAGAACAGGAAATTTTTAAAAAGAAATGTGATTTATGGGTACAAAATTGTATTATAACAAGTTCAAGTATGGGAAATGTTCTTGTTGTTGCAAATGGTTCCAAAGCTGTATTTTTAATGAGTAAGAGGACATGTGTTGAATCACACTATTAAAAAAATACAATTATTACTTTTATTGTTGTTACATATTTTGAATAATAATTATTCTTATTGGACGAAATTTTAGGTGAATGGGATCCTAGAAATGGAAGAATGAAATTTTCAAAAGCATTTGAAGGAGATGTAGCACAAGAAGAAGGGTATGATATATAAACTATAGTATACTATTTACTATTATAAATGTGAACAATATGATAACCATTAATAAAAATTTTTCAATTTCTGATTGTATATTACAGAGAAAAAGTTACAAGTGCACTATGTATTCCGTTAGTGTCTAAGAAGGTTACATCCCCGGGTGCTCCAGATTGGACATGTATCCTATTAGGTTTTAATTCTGGAAATGTGAGGATGTACACAGAAAATGGGAATAATTTAGTCAACCAATTGTTTCATAATCAGCCTGTTATCGCTTTCAAATGTCGTTCATATCAACCTGCAATGTTAGTAAAACTAAGACATAATATTATATTCTTAATTTTATGAAAGATGGATGTATTTGTATAGTTTACATGATGTATGTGTACATGTGCAGTAAACATTGTCACATCATTCTATAGAATCTGAAAATCTGTAATGTTTTTTTTTTACATATTTTTATTTTACAGGAGTAGTGCTGAGCACGATCAACTAGAAGAATTATTTATTTTATATAAAACAGTCATTGTCACAATGGATGGATTTGGTTTATTTCAAACATTAAGAGCTTGTCGTAATCATCTTGCACGCTGTAAGTCTTCTTGTTTTTTATTTAAATACTACATAAAATACTACCCATTTTACACATAATATCTATTACTTAAATATGAAATAAGTCACAATCATTCCATTCACAATACAGTACATGCTAATGTTGCGGAATCAGCTTTGGATCCTCCACCATTATCATACAAAAAATGGCAATATGAAAATGGAGAACCAGTAAATGATTGTGAAGGAATTGGTTTACAAACTCCTGGAAGTTTTGAACACATGTATACGGGCTCTCTACTTGGTGGATTTCATGCCAAATTGGCTCCTGTTCCATTAACTTCATATGTGTTTGTAAGTGTGGGAAAAAAACCATATACAGCATTTCATTGTGCTCAAGAAGGTCAAGCTGTTCCAGTTCTAACCGAGATTGCATACGCCATGGCATCAAAACTCAAAAGTAGTCTCATCAGTGCTGCATCGTATGTTAGAAATAATGCTTATCATTAATTTGTAATGATTTTGGTTTTGTCAATTCTCTATTTCTATACATGTAACATATTATGTTTACATATTTATTTATTTATTCTTTAACCATTATAGAGGATGGCTTGGATTTGGAGGTGGAAGTTCAAGTTCAACTCCAGCACCAAAACTTCCAAAGGAGAAACCTACAATAGAACCAGCCACTCCAATGGCTTGCAGGTTTGTTTGAAATTTTGAAAACAATTAATAATATCTAAAGTATCTATATATATTTTACATTTCAAGTACTGATAAAAAGTCATATATAATGATACTGATATAATATGTTGTACAAATTACAGATTTGGTTTAGCTGATCATCGTCGTGTTGGTCAGTCTGTTGTAATTTCTCCATGTAGAAGACTTTCAGCTATTGTTGACAATTTAGGACGAGTAGTCCTTATTGATAATAATATTGGCATTGCTGTGAGAATGTGGAAAGGATACCGGGATGCTCAAGTTGGTTGGTTACAAGTTGATGAAGACGTCAGTTCCAGATCTAAAACTCCAGCAAGAAAAGCACTCTTTCTCGTAATTTATGCTCCTAAAAGGAGTACTATAGAAGTGTTTGCTATGCAACAAGGTCCAAAAGTTGCAACTTTTACTGTCAGTACTAAAACTGGAAGGTTAGTTTGTCATAAAACTCACATATCATTCATAATATACTTCTAACAATAAGTCATAATATAATACACTGAGTTGAATTTAATAGACAAACGTTTTTTTTATGAATCCAGGTTAATTACAACAACTTTTGGCATGATGGGTCTAAATAATATTCCTATAAGAGGAGGAAATCGACCAGCCTTTCAATGTATTTTTATTGATGCAAATGCACAATTATATTCCATAAATATTCCCTTTCATTTGGCATTGTGGTAAGTTTAAACTATAAGAATTTTTCATAGTAAAATAGATGTATACTATGTAAATACTTTCAATTTACAAACATTGATACAAAATATGAAAATAATTGTTTTTCCTCGCTATTTATTTTTTCTTTTCTAGTGACAAAACTAGTAGTAAAGTAAAAGATATGCATTTACTTAAAACATTACAAAAATTACTCAAAGATAGAGAAAATAATGCAACAGTTGAGGAAATTATGAGTCTCATAAAAGAAGTAAGAACTCAATCCATGGTAAATCAAGCATTCAAAATTCTTACACATAAATCCAAAGATATGAAAGTTTTGAGAGAAGTTTTTGATAACTATACACAACTTTTTTGTGATCAAGGTAAGAACAGAATAATTACACTAATTTTATTATACGTAATAAAAATATAAATAAACTAAAATAATTTTGTTCCGTATAAGTCATCATAATATATATATGAGTTTATTTCTAGTTTATTGATATAATTTTACACAATACTAAGTATATTGTTTTAAATATTTTTCATGTATAGATATGTTTTCATATTTTAAAAACTAAAATTAAATTTATTTTATATTACAGAAGAAAAAGATCTCAGTGTAGTTTTTCGCCTTCAATCACTACTAGATTTATATATTTTCCTAATCGAGTCTGCTAATAAACCACCAGAATACACAACGTCAATGGCAGTAGAAGGAACAAGTGAAGAAACTCCAAATAAAGTAATTTCCTTAAGTAGCAATAGTTATCCTTATTGTAATGCTTCAGAATTCAGAATCTTGTCATTTGATATTTAATCATACATGTATGGTTTTTTGTGTAGACTCTTTTACAGTGCTTACATTCCACTGAAAAGGAAATGAAAGTGCTCCAAGATATGGCAAGTAAACATGCTTCTTCGGGGAATAAAAGAAGTAAATTAGTTAAATTTGAAGACGACTCCTTCTTAACATCAATTCACGACTTTTATTCTTCACTCTGTATTGAATTTGATCCAAATAAAGCCAAAGCTCTAGGAGATTCTCGTCATGTAAAATTGAATCATAAACATGAATTCTTATCCAGTCTCGGTATGTATTTCACATTTAATTTACTAATAAAATTTTTTATAATTTATTTGTATGTATTACTTATTTCTACAATATATATTTTCTCATACTTTATTTCAGCACTCGTGTTCCTTTTTTTTATTACAATTTAATATTTAATTCATGTTATTTTACCTTTTCTGTAGGTTCTCTATTGTTTTGTGGAGTTTTTAATAATAAATCCTTATTGGATGAATGGAAAACGAGATTAAGGAATTCTGCTTTAGTACCAATGGAACTTATGCTTTTGATATTCAAGTTTTGGTGTGAGAATGCTCTGTTGAGTAGCTCTTATATTGCATCAATGGAGCAACTTTATCATGTAGTCACTGCAATTTGTGAACTTGAAGGTTTGTACATTATTATGTCTATTATAAATTATAATATAACATGTTTTTATTATGTACATAGGATGTTACATTAATTACATTGAATCTCATTTTCTATAGATCCAGCTAAGATGATCAATGATTTTAGTCATGTCAGTCGTTGGTGGGAGGAAGTTCGAAAACAGATCACTAAAAGTTCCCAAATATTTCATATCTATAGTTTTTCTATTGTTTGTCGAGGAGTTGCTATCGATGTTCAGAATCAAGCAGAAAAAAATGTGAGAACAAAAAATGATATCTGATATACTAATGATTAATGATATGCATATGTATAAATGGAATTGAAATTTTATAATACAATATTACGTGATTGCAAAATCTTACACAATTTTCAAAACCTGCTCCGAATGAAAATTTTAAGTCTAATTTTCTGCTCCCTTTAAAATATGTATGTACTTATATAAATACTAGTACACAATGAATTA
>JABASP010003172.1:0-15349 GCA_019776565.1 Sminthurinus signatus | reverse complement strand
GCTAAGAGAAATGGCTATTACTCTGGCTAAGAGAAATGGCTATTACTCTGGCTAAGAGAAATGGCTATTACTCTGGCTTAGTTATTTCGATTAATTAAAATAGCTGCTATTCTGTTTAGCTGAACTGCAAAAGTTATATTTTAGCACGCGATTTTCTGAACTAAAAAATTTGTTTATCAACCATTGAATTTTTTCATAGCAGCAGAATCTGCTTGCATAGCAAGCAGATTTCAAACCCGTCATTTGACGGGCCGTTTTTCTTGTATTAAATACCACGTTAGTACATATGAGATGTCTGTATAGCTACAGGGTAAATACTTGTTACAACCTCACCACTCAGTTTCTATATACACCTTATAAATATATTCACACAAAGAATATTCAATGTACATTGCACATATTTAGGAATCTTATACTGATGAAAAAAAAAACGAATCGAAGAGAAAATTCTACATCAGCTTCATCAATTCAACTGTAGTTGTATTACGTATTCCATGTAAACTGTAATATCATGTTAAATTACAGATACAATGTTAAACCAATGTGTACATTGTACACACTAGACACATTAACAAATATTACATGCCTGTACAGACCAATATAGATGTATACACATTCATTCACATTGTCTATGTAATACGGACTTTAATATAATAATATACAGCAAGAAAGGAGGGAGAAACAGTATAATTACACTTATCATCATAATGCATAACGTGAATTAAATAAGTAGAGTTGAATAGATGGATAAAAGAAGTATGGACTGTACACTTGCAGGCGGAGACGTTAAACATCAAATATGCGTTCCAGGTAGTATAAAGTTGGTTATTGTTCTAAAATCTTGTGTGCATAAATACCTACTGAAAATTTGTGTGTGTGCTCATTCTCATTCCTCTCCTCTACCTTCTCCATTTCATTGTATATTTAATTGAGAGAGAAATGTTTGATTTTTTGGACATTATTATGCGGATGTTTTTGTCGCTTCCAGCTACTTACTTAATCCATTTGCTTTACGAATACATAAAACTTACAATAAAAATCCCTCAGCACTGCTCAATAATAATATAGGTATTAGATGGCTGAATCATAGAGTAGTATACTAAGTACTAGAAAAAATGCCCTGTTTTTTTTAAAGCTTGTTCTTGTTTGTCTAGTAATTCGAGTAATTTTTCAAGATTTGAAATTGAAAATCGATGTCGACTGCCGTCTAAATGTAGTATTATCATACATTTTTGCAAAACGTATTATTATTATGACACAACTATCTTCATAATAATTAACATAGTTATTAGCCAAATACATTGGCTAGATACATATACCTATATGGAAATCAAATTTTGAATGATAGAAACTATTATGTTAACTGAATCATTATTTCCTTTTTTCTCTTAAAAGTGTTAAGTAAATAAATAAATAACAGCAATAAGTACTTAATAATTAATTATTATCATTATAAATAGAGATACGTGAGAGTGAAAGTACTAAAAAGGTATCATGTTTTTATTTTTCTATATATTATGATGTGTAGCGCATTACTATACATTATACATTAAGGTCACTTCTTATATTGACAAAACATAAAATATAGAGGGGACCTTAAACATGGTATTTTAACAAGATAATATTACACTTATTTCTCGGCTCTGTGTACTAAAAAAATATGTACAAAAGGTACGGTAATATCACTTTTTTTTCTTATTTCAATAAAAACTGATATTATGCAAAAAGAATAATTAATAAATATTATACAGTATTATAATATATACACATAATATATGTATGCCAACTGGAATTACAAAAGTACGGAAACACAAAGGTGTAATACTATATAGGAATGTTTAGAGCTCAATCTAAAAATTCTGTACTAATTAAGTACAAAATGAGCTTTAAATGTACATTATACAACAAATTGCAGAGAAGAAAGTTCATATTTTTTTTATACCGTGTACTTGTCAGAAATTCATAAAAAATGTTGAAAGTAAAAAAAAAAAAAACAGAAAACGTACCGCAGTAAAATAGTGAGTATTTATAAAAACAGGAATCTCAAAAAGAAGAATCAAATATCCATTGGCACATGTTCATACACGTAATCATTCTGGAGACCTCGAGTACGACTTGTTTTATAATATTTAGGAATTTTCAAAGTCTCTAATGAATGATCAATAACTTCTTGAATTTTTGGATTAGTTTGTTCATTGTTATTTGAAATTGGAGCATTTCCAGCTTTTTGCTGCTTTAATTCGTCAATCATTTCTTGAACTGTCTTCATGCCTTTTGGAAGTCCTGTCTCTTCATATAAAGCTTGTTCCTCCGCATCTGATCTCCGATCATTTATCATTCGTTTACTTTTCTCAAGTTCCTTTTTCAATTTTTCTTTCTCCATCACAACATCCAGATGTTCAAAATCAGGCATTTGCTCCATAAAGGGTAAATCAAAATTAGCATCACTACGACAGAATTCATCATAATCTTCTACATCCTCCCAGCTATCATCACCATCATCATCATATGATGAATCAGGATGACAAGAATAATCAGTGTGTGTAACATTTCTAAAAATATTTCTTTGTTCATCTCCACTGTCAAAAATATCTGTATCTCCTTCAATATTTTTTGTAGAATTATTATCATTTCCATTCTCACCATTATCTTTGCTTACATTATCAATATTGACACTTGCTTTAATTTTACCACAGGTACATTCATCCTCTATTTCTTTTTCATCAATCTCTTCGTCTTCATCTACAGTATCACTATCACTATCCTTTGTAGTATTCTTTTCATCTTTATTATCAATTATTTGAACATCTGAATCATCTGAATCTTGTTCCATATCATCCTTTGTAACAACTTCAAGTACTTTGCTACGATCATTATATTTACTGCATTTTCTAACAAACTTTTCAATCCAATTCATATCATCCATATTGTCATCAGAATCATCATCAGAAGAATTGGAATCTCCAGAACTTGTTCGTTCGACATCATCATTCTCATCATCTTCCATTTGATTATCCTTCATTTCATTGTCTTTGTTGACATTTTTAGAATTTCCTTCTGGATCTTCATGCTGGGCAGTTTTGAGTGCTCTTAGTAATTCATTCATTCGTGTCCGAATAAATTCTGGAACAGCTGCTTTGATTTCTTCATTGTCTTCATCAAACTGTGGAAGATCCATGAAATTAATTTCCGAAGATGTAGAAAGATTGTCCGTGTTCAATGAAGACGGATCACACTTTGTTCCTGTAGTAGTATTTTGGTTGATTTGATCATTTTCATTTGTATTATTGTCATTTGACTCTGATCCAGTAAGAGGTTGTTCTAACTCTATTGTTAAATATTTAATTATCGCACCTAAAAACAAAGAAATAAAACTTTTTTCAAAACACGTTAAAAATATTATTGAAAAAACAGTATAAATAAATAATTATTATTAAGTATTTTTTAATGCATATACGACTTAATACAAGTAAGTAACTTCTTGTATTATGTAATTATTTTGAAATGCTACAGGTATTACTTAATATCCAATTTAGCTGAATGAATAATATACTTAAAAAGCTATGTATAAAATATAGAAACTGATTATTATTTTTTTAGTCGTAAAAAAAATTGAAACTTACGAGTTTCGTCAGAAAAATGTAATGCATTATTGTAGAATAGTAATAAAGCGCAAGCATTGTAGAAAGCTGCGGCACCTTCCTTCCCAAATGCTGAAATAATATTTGATACAGCAGTCACAAATGAATAATACATTATTTGTACAGCTCCTTCAAGTAGCTTTTCAACATCCTCAGGAGATAATCCATAACGGCGGTGGTCGATATCTTTCATCATGTGTTTGAAAAATGGAGTTTCATTCAATAGTCGTGTTTCCGCTTCAAAATCATTAGAATTTTTCACAACAGTCTTTTCCCTTAACAATTCTGCTTTTTTAAATTCTTTAAATCGTTTCTCAAATTCATTTTGATTTCGGTTAGCAGATTTTAATCGTGGTGTTGACCATGGACAAGATTGTGAATACAATTGTGAAGATTTTAAATATCCTATAAAAACAAATCCAAAAACAATTTATTAAAGAAATATATTATTATCCTGAAATTAAGTTTAAAGTTTCCAAAAAAAATCCTAATAAATTTACTACATTTGACGCTTGTGTCATCTAAAGCATAAAAGAAATATATCATACATTCCTAAATCAATAAATAAATTATGAATATGTTAATAAGTTTTAACATAAAATTTTTACTTACTCCAATAATCAATCATATCTTCAGTCATTATCATAAAAGTTTCCATTAAGTAATATCTACATTGACATAAATTTCTCTTGGGGCCTTTTTTATTTTCTTCCCATAAACCACAATTCAAAAATTGATAACATGTTGTACCATCATCAATTTCATCTTGCTCATTCATTTCCTTTTGCGGTCCTTTTAGATTATCGTTACTCAACTGTTTGTCAGTATTTTTAGCACTATTGTTATTATTACTACCAGTATTACTTCCATAATTAGATGCTTCACCGGAATTTATACGGAGTGAAGACATATCTGGATTAATGTCCAAGACATCTGCATCATCATCATCATCGTCATATTGTTCCAAATGATAGAGATGAGGGGATGATGATGCAGGAGGTGCATCAGGATGTGAATCAGTCAAAGAAACTTCTTCAGGCGTATTTTGTGTGTTAACTTTATTAGTTTCTTGTTGTTGTTGTGTAACTTCTTTTTCAGAATCTTCTGCTTCTTCTTCTTCATTTTCCTCCGCCACTTCATCATCTTCTTGATTACCATAAAAAGAAGTATTAACAAGATCCTCATCTATAGTTTGATTGCCATCCTCACTATTACCATCAGATTCACTAGATGATGACGAGTTTTCTGAAGTAGAACTATCCAAAGGAATATGGAAACTTTTTGAACAACTATGAGTTTCATCATCATCTTCTTCTTGTTCCTCTTCCATCATCACAGGTGACATACTTGATTTGAGAAAACTGTCAGTTTTATTATCAGTAGAACTAGTCGTTTTTGAATGATTCGGATTTTTTTTTGATACCACAGATGATCCATGTCTATTTAAAACTTTACAACATGAATCACATTTTGTTTTTATCCCCCAGTTCCAGATATATTCTTCTGAATCTGCTTCGGGATCTTCTGGGTCATCTTCTTGATTATTTTCTTGACTAATACATTTATCATGAGTCACACAATAGAAACGTATGACATTCAATAGATTTACATACGCCTTGTATAGTCGAAACTTATTTTCAGGTAGGCGTTCCTGAGAATAAATATACAAAGCTACTTCAGCAAACTGTTGCGCAAGACATCTTCCTACAAAGATAAATAAAGCAAAATAATCCATATTACTATATATTATAAATTATAAGTACACATATTTCATATTTTATGTTATGGTCAAATAAAAAATCATATTAAACAACCAAAAAACAAAACGTAGCAAACAATTAAATGAATTTCTGAAAAAATGTGTATATATACATGTAATATACAATGATACATGCTAATTATTGGCAAATGATAAATGAGGAAATGAAAATGCTATCAAATATTTTATTTTTTTTTACTATTGAACATAAGATTTACCATCATTTGTATTCGCACACATATATTTCACATAAAAGTTCCTTCGATCTATTGCTGCAGTAATTAAAAGACATTTATAAAAATGACTAAATGTCAGGAGACGTCTCGAAGTCACCGTAAAGAAAATTCCCTTGTAAAATTTCTCATAGCTATAGAAAAAAAAATCAGAAGAAATAAATACCATGATATTAAAATTTCAATCTATATACCTAATATACAGCAAAATAATCACAAATAAATGTAACCTTTATTGCTGAAAAGACAAACATTTACTCTTATTTTTTTTTTTGTTTAATAAATTACTTTGTCATATTTAAAGTGATATGTCCATTTTCAGTCATCTGTCTCAGAATTTTAAGGGTTAATCTTCGTATTTCTGATTGAACTTCCTGCAAAGAGAAACAAAATGAAACATAAAAGCCTTTAATTTAAAGGTAAATTTAAACAAGGCAAGTCATATGTATAATACAAATGTGTCAAATCTTCATTATACTTCAGTAGTATGATTAATTTAATATATAATATCATAACCAATAGCTGTATTAAAAAAATTATTCTATATAATATATAATTTGTAAAGGATACATAATATATAATACTTATTATAATATCATGTCATAAACTTGTATAATATTAAATCTATTACTAGGATAAAAATATTTATTTTTCTTACATCGACTACAAAACATGCTCTACTAAGCCAAAGAATAATTGTAGTCCAACGTCGAATTTGATTGTCAAAATCCAATCTAGGATTTTCTTTACTTGTCCATGACTCACTTAAAGCTGGTATAAAATGCTTCCATAAATTATAAATCCACAACAAAAGTTTAATGAAGAAAGTAAGATTATTGATACGATATATACTATTTCTGGCTTCCACTATACATTGAATTTTTTTTATTAGTTCTTCTAAAGCAACATTTAATGCTTGCCAAATATCACGATGATTACTTAAAACTGGTTCAATTCTATCATCAAGTCGATCAATATCATTCCAATCCGGAAGTTGGCTAGGAAGTATAGGAATTTCATCATCAATATCAGATTCAGATTCAGTTTCTTCTTCATCTTCATCATCATTATTATTATTCATACATTCCTGTTCATCATCATCCCCCAAAGTTATTTCCTCTGGAGTATCTTCTGAAACTATTTCTCCAGCATCTCGTCTTGCCTGTCTCAATTTCCGTCTCTCTATTCTTTCTTGATATTGTTTTTCTTGTTCTATATGTCTATTTTTCCTTTCTTCTCGTTTCTTTTCCCATGCTTCTCTCAATTCAATTTTATCCATTACCACTTCAGCTAATGTAAGACTATCAGGAAATCCACAATCATAAGGGAATCCTTCAATATCAAGATGTTTGATAATATTTTCCTGAGCATATTGAGCCATTTGAAGGAGTATTGGATAAATTTTCTTGTATTGATAGTTAACTTTGAAACTAATTTGCTCAGCAATAACATGTAGAATTTCTTGTTTTTCCTTAACATTATCTTTCCATTTTGCTCTATTAAGTTCAGTCTCAGTTTCTAATGGTTCTAGTTCAGCCTGGATATGTTTGTCTGCAGTTTTTAATATTTTTGATTTTTTAGCTGGTACAGGAACTTCTTTAGCATTGAAATCATCCCTGCAAAAAATAAAAAAATAAAAATTACATGTGAGATTTGTATAATCCAAATATAAAATTGTTATTTTATTTTTTGAATAAAATAAGATATATTATATTATAAATGTATAATAATAATAATTAATAATCATTATTGTTAGTTATTAGTAGTAATCTTACCTTGTTGGAAAACGAAGTGTACTAGAACGGGTTGAATTGAGCATAGATTGTGAGGCTTGAGATCCTGCTACACTCATTGAAGATAACTCAACTGAATTTGAAGAATTTGTAGACTTTTGTTTTTGAAGTAGCTTTTTCAAAGCTTCACTTCTTTCCTTCTCTGCTCGACATTCTTGTTGCACAAATTTTAATTCTGACCGCATCCTTTCTACTTCTTTGACTGTCTTAACTTTCTCTTCCGCTTCTTTTTTTTTCATTTCTTCATCTCGCTGTACTCTACAAGCAAGTAATAAACAAATGAATGATAATCAATATTATTAACAAGTATGTTACCCGTGCCCGCAGGGCACACCACAATCCGAATAGTGATGGTTTTCGTTTCTATATGTATTTTTTTGTAATGCAACGGTATTTTTTAAATATTAACTGATTGACTTGAAGATTTGGAGCCCGTGAGCATTTAAACTGTAGCCTTTGTTTTAAAGGTTAATGCACTTTTTTGCCCCCTATGCCTACATTTTACCCACGTATCCCCCCTGTTTTGATGAGGGTGTATCAGTGGCCTGTACTATAGTTTTTCACCCGCAATATTTTTGTGCGAATCTGAAACTGTATTAGGAAATCCATAGCAAAATACACAGATAGATTTTTATATCAAAAAAGTTTAATCCCCATATTTAAGCGACTGGAACTCACTGCCTAAGCTAAAAAGCACATTAAAATATTTAACATAGTGCAGTTTAATACACAACAAAAAATATTCAAAAACCTCCTCAGCTTTTATAATTTACAACAATAAAATAATAATATGCCTACAGGGGATAAATCTTGTCTCAGTGGATTTTGTTCCTTGTATAGAAATATGAATTCAGCGTAAACAAACTTTCTGTCAAACTTGTTCACCTTCGTTTTGTAGCGAATAGAAACCCTTATGATGCGAAAAAAATCCCTTTGTATAGCATAGGAAAATGGATACCCCCTGGGGAACCCTTCAGGGGATGAAGATTTAACTTTTTGAAAATGCGGGCACTTCCTTGACCCCCTAATAGCTTAAGTTCCAAATTTCAAGTCAATCGGATAAACCGTTCGACCTGTAGGTCGGTGTATATAGAGAAACGGAAAACCAAAACCATTATATTGATTATTATTATTAAGTTTTCAAATAAAATACCTAAATATTTTGTCAATCAAAAATAGTATATTATTTGTATTTTATAATATAATATTTCTTAAACATTATAATATAGTTTATATTTTTTTTATGTTTTACAAAGTGAAAAATAATTAATCAGTGGTATAATATTATGCTATACATAATATAATATATTTTATATTTATTTATACCTTTTTGATATTTCTTTGGCCCGTTCATCAGCATCCGATTTTATTTTTCTTCGTAAATTTGCAACTTCTCCTAATTTAGTATTAAGATGTTCTTCTAATTGTGCATTTTTTAATTCTAATTCAGTTAATTTCTTTTGAATATTAGATGTTTGTGTATTTTTCCCATCTTCATCCAGTTCACCTCTTAAATTATCACCAAAGTCATCCAAGGACACATCATGATCATTCGTATCTACCCCTCCCCCTTCTTGCACTTGCAATGCATATCTTTGACAACTCAAATTATTGTATTGACTTGAATTATTATCTTGTAAATTCTGTTGGTTAGGTTGCTGCTGCTGCTGCTGCTGTTGGTTTAGCATATTATGTTGTGCTTCAAATTGTGTTGCTTGGATTGCAATATCATATTCATCCTCATCATCATCATAAAATGGATCAGGTTCATCTAACTGATTTTGTTGTTGTGGCATAGTCACAGATGGAGTTGGTCCTGTATATGGATTTCCACTTCCTCCTGCTACAGGATATTGTCCTCTATTAGTATTGTAATTATTGGTATTTATAGGACCCCCACCACGATAGTTGGTATTAGTAGTTCCGATTCCTGTATTACTAGTTGAAGCCACAGGAGGAGGAGGAGGATATGTTTGTTGTTGATTTTGAGCACCCTGAAATACTCTCCTTGTTGTTGTTGTTGATGGTTGTAC
Source organism: Sminthurinus signatus (assembly GCA_019776565.1). Classification (NCBI taxonomy): domain Eukaryota; kingdom Metazoa; phylum Arthropoda; class Collembola; order Symphypleona; family Katiannidae; genus Sminthurinus; species Sminthurinus signatus. The sequence goes on along the minus strand of JABASP010003172.1, from coordinate 5,890 downwards.
TACTGGTTGTTGTTGAGTTGGCCGGTAATGAAATTTTGGAACATTTTGGCTATCTCCAGTTCCACCTCCTTTTCCTCCACCTCTACTGCCATTTCCGGAGTACGCTTTTTAGAAAATTCAAAAAAGAAAATATAATAATTAATGAGTACATTTTATTATGTATATTTTTATCACGGTAATTAACTAGAAAAATTTTAAACTAATTTTCAAAAAAGTGCAAAGTACTATAATATATTATAATATATAATATAATAATAATATATGTTTTTTTGTCTTTAAGTTTCAGTTTAGTAATAGAGATGAGTACAATTTTTTAAAATATAAAATTAGTCTAGATTTATAGAGACTTACTAAGTTCTACATGAATTTCATACTATATAATATATGTATAATGTATAATATTATACGGAGAATGAAAATAAGCATAAATTACACTTCAACACAAAAACATTTGTTAGAAATTAAAAGGATCCTGATATTTACTAAAGTTTGAGCACAACACTTTGATCATAGTATTTGATTTTTGAGTGTTTATTTATAGTACATAGTACATAGTTGTTATTTCTAAAGATTTGCAACTTCCAATTTCAGAGAATATGTATATACACATATTATGTTTCAAATTGTATGTATCTATTATAATATATAAAACACATTGACAATAAAATGAAATCAAAAAATATGTGAGGAGGAAGAGGAATAATAAATAGAGAAAGACAGAGAATAGGGAATATGGATAATAAAGGAATTAAAAAAACTCAAAATTGGTTTTGATCAAATTGTAATTGCTGTTGTTGTTGTTGTTGTAACTGCTGTTGTTGATCTATGGTTAATGGTGGTACAGCTTGTTGTTGTTTGAGTAATTCACCACATATATGATCATCTAATGCAAATGCTGCTACTATTACATTTGCAACAGTAACTATAAAAAGTCCAAAAATCAAATAGCTGTGCATTTTCTCCACAAATACTTCTTGAAAATCAAATCGGGCCAAGACGACAAAACCAATACCTACCAATACCTAAAAACAAATTGTGTATATAATATTTTGATACAAGTATACAGAATAAAAATAAATAATAATTAAATAAATAACAATCCACCATTATAAATTTCAAAAAATAACAAAACAAAATTAAAAATAGTAACACAATTTTGGAATGATACTAACAAAAAAAAATATGCAAGCAATAAAAATAATTAAATTAAAGTTTTGTTTTTTGAATAAAAATAATAAAAAATGCAGTAGAGAGTAGTGTGTATAAACTTACTTCAATTATAATGCATGAGCAAATGAGAAAATAATTTAGTGTAGGATATGAATGTGCATGTGAGTATGCAACAACAAAACGTAATTGAGCAGCAGATGCAGATAACAGTGCAAGAGTCATGATTGCATGTGAAAGTGAAGTAGTTTTCTTTAGAAATTGTGAAGCATGATCAGGACGACCTGAACAAGGTGGAAGATCAGATAAATCTGGATGGCATCTTCCTGAATCTGATGGTGCTGATGGTTGCAAATGTACACTTGATTGAGTAGAAAATGGTGGTGGTATACGAGAGGATGGAGTTGTTGAAGCTAAAATTTCGGGAGAGCCTATCTGCGACGATATACCCGGCCGGTTCCTTCCTAGCGATTCGAGAGTACTGCGCTGTATCCAAAATTATCATATAAAAAAATATATATGTAATTTTGAGTGACAAGGAAAATTAACATACGGAAAATGGATTCACCTCTCCACCATCATCATCATCATCATCATCATTTTGATCATTGTATAAAAAGGGAGAAGCACCACGCCTTACGGAAAGATAACGACGAAAAGCATCCGTATCAGTCACAGTGTCAGGAATCTCAATCGGAAGTGGTATAACATCACGAGATGCAGCATTTGATGCTGTACTATTTCTTCTTTCTTGATCAGTCAATGATGGATTATTACTATTTAATCTACTATTCCCCATATAATTCATATTTAAATTGGACATATTATTTCCATATAATTGTTGTTGTTGTTGCTGTTGTTCTTGTCGTTGTAAATTATTACTCATATTTACAATTGAATTTGATATACTTCCACCCATCATTACACCATCTGTTTGATCTAAAATTAATTCATTATTATCCATTGATGTTAAAGGTATAGAAAGTGATGGTTGTCTTTCTATAGCCATTTGTCTTCTTTCTCTTTCCATTGTAATTGATGATCTTCTTGATGCTCTTCGTTCTTGTTGTTGTTGTAATGACTGACTATTTGTACGACTTCCAAGTCTTGAAGAAATTTTATCTACATTTCTAAATGTTGTTGGTGGTGAACTTATTTGTTGTTGTTGTTGTTGTACATCTTCAAATTCATTTACAAGACTATTTGTACCAGATATATATGGAGAATCAATATATCTTTCTCTATCATTTTGTAAAAGATTTAAATCCCTTTCATTATTATCTGGTATAATATACTCTGGTTGTTCGGAATCTAAATCAGAATCTCTACTATTAAAAAAACCTTTGTTATTACTTGATATCTTTGAAGTTTTTAAACTTTTTTTCCCTAATTTTTCAGTAGATTTTCTAGTAGCTTTAGATAATTTGGAATTTGATGAAAATAAATTATTTTTAGTAAAAGAAGAAGAAGAACGTTGTTGTTCTAATTCACCATCAACAACTAAAATAGGAGGACTTTGTACAACATCTATTAAATTACTTCGTTGTTGTTGTTGTTGCCTTTGATTTTGTTGTTGTTGTTGTTGTTCAGATGATACAGATCTTGAACGTCTCATACTTGATGTTGATGATAATGGAATATTTAAATCTTCATTATATTCTTGTAATAAATTTTCATTTCTAGAATAATCTTGTGTTTGTGGGTATATCATTTCATTTGTATTTCTATCAAATAATTCATCTTGAAGTTCATTTGTATTACGTTGTAACATTCTTCCTTCTTCTTCTTCTTCTTCTGCCCCATCCTCCTCCTCATCTTCATTGATTAAATTATTACGAAAAGATGATGATCTACTATTTATGACATTACTACTACTACTACTACTATTATTACCATATCTTTGATTATTTGATGTTGGATATGATAAAGAATCATTATTTGTTGAAATTGGAGGTACTGATGATGATGATGTGTTATTAAAACCAGCTGCTATTCTACTTTTTGATCTTTGTTTAGGTGGTGAATACATTGTTGATGGAAAACTTTCTTCTGTTTCATCTTGTTGTTCTTGATCATAAGAATTTACAAGTTGTTGATGACGTTGATGTCTTGGAGGTTTCTCTACATATTTTCCTTCACGTTCTTCTTCAAGACGTTTAGATTCTGCAATTTTCTTATTAATTTTCTTGGAAAACATTTTAGTTTTTAATTTCTAAACATTTGTTTGTTTTTGTATTTATATATATTAAGTATATAGTATGATATGATACTGATACAATTTATGTAGAATATGGTTTTCTTTTTTTGTAATAAATGAAATATATTTTTAATCCTCCTTTTCTTTCTAGTAATATTAAATATTATACTCGTAAAGCAATAAAAATGATTATTATTATAACAATGTAATTATGATGAGGTGGGTAAAGGATATTATAGGAAGGAGATGTAGTGGTAGGAAGCAAGGAGTCGGTATAGTACTAGGAATAAAGGAATACAAAATTTAGATTGTAGATAGACAGATAGATAGTGAAAGAGAAAGTTAGAAAAAAAAAAAATTTCATGTACTATTAATCCTATAACACAAAACTAACAACCCCTACTATTTTTGAAGTTAAAAAAAAAAACAAATTGTTGTTGTACATCATAAAATAAGAATATAAACTTACCCGTTTTGACAGATTTTTTTGGTACAAAATGTTGGTGATAGATTTGTAAATACTGTCTGTCTTTGTCTTTTCTTTCTTTTCTGTGTATTTATGATGAATGATAATGATGGGCCAAAAATAATATTTATTATTAATTATTATTATTGCCGATGATTCGTCTTCCAACTGCAAATAAAATGTACAAAACAAATAATCAATTATTATTATATTATTATTGCATTTTATAATCTTAAAAAAAGAAACAAATGAGGAATACTTATAACAGAGAGAATATAATAACTTATAACAGAGAGAAAAGGAGTAAAATTACAAAAATACTGACTCGAAGAATCAATCCTTTTAATTTTTAGTATACTTACAACAAGATTATTATGGAAAGTACACTTTATATTATATCTCTATATTATACATGAAGAAGTTCACTACAAACTGTTTACATACAAATTCAACACTTAAATCACAATAATAATTATTATTATTACTATATAATTAAAATTCTAAGATACAAAATACAAAAAATTTCAGAATTTTGAATTTTGTATCCTCAAAACGCGCTACCGCTCATAAAACAAATCAATGGTGGGGCTCATCATTGAAAATACATAAAATTTTACGACAATTCTTTCGACAGATTCATTCTTTTGCAAACATTATTATTATTTATACAACTTGCCTTTTAGTAATTTCATGGTAGTTTTGAACAATTAGATATAATATGACAATGATGATGAGTGATGAGAGATTATAATATTTATCCTTATGAATGTATATTATATGCCAATGTCCAATGTCTGTTTGTGTTTTTTGTGCACTTTAAATTTTCATCCATAATCAAAGTATTTGATTTTGATTTTTGATCAACGTCGACAATTATATAACGATTAGTGATTAGTCAAATCGAGAATCAAGAATCAAGACCAGCAAAAAGAGGATTGGGTATTGTGGGTAAAGCGTTTGTAATCTTCGACTTCATTATAAAAAGAGGCACACAGCACACAGCACTCTCATCACTCATCATTATAACACGTTTCGTTATAGTTTTATCAAATCAAAAAACTTTTTATTATATGTGACGAACGACGAACGGAACTTTTCAGATTATTGTCATATGTCGTACACAAAAAGATATAACACCAAACACCTGTGTCTTCCTATCATTCGTTATTTAAAAACTTAAATTTCCTAGACGATGTTATTCTGTTTTGGGTCTATTTTATATAATGGGGTGATGTAAAAAGTAAAAGTGAGAATGTGGTGAAAACCAAAAGAGAAAGTCCTCTCCCTTTGTCTTCCCGGATTGATGTATTTATGCAGCATTATCTATAGATATTTATAACTATAGTAGATGGATTTTCTCGTTTCGTACACTTTGGATTTCGATAAAATATATTAGTATTTGCATCATTCGAAAGGTCACCTAAATTAGTCGAAAATATATGTATACAGTATACATACCATACATAACCTTATTTAGCCGGGTGAAGGATCCCCATTTAGGGGTTTTTCTTCATCTTTCAAATGGAATGTTTTATTTTCTGGTATATAAAGCCCATTTCCATTTTTCAAGAGAATTTTTTGGTTTTTTTAGTTTTTATTAAAAAAAAAAACCCTCTGAGAAGCCTTACACCTAATGTACATTATGTACATACATACTCTCAATCTCTCCGCGAGACTATAAAAAAATCTCCTGGTATTCAAATATTATACCATAGTTTCTAACCGTGTATTTAATAAACTCTTTTAACGGTGATTAGATCTTTCTTTTATACATATACAACAATAAAATACTATATGAAATACACACATTAACGTACAAAACTAAATTATTATTATTGTTAAAGTTAATATAATAAAAGTTTTTTAAAACCAACATTTATCATTTTTACGATACCAAAATACAGTATAGTATTGTGTATTGTGTCAAGTACGAAGTTTACGAAAAAAGGATCACATACTTGTAATTATTATTATTGTATTGAATAATTAGGGAGCGAGCGAAGCGAGCTCCCCTTATTCTATCATGTTGTCTGTCCGTCTGTCTGTCTGTCCGTCTGTCC
>JABASP010003171.1:0-15351 GCA_019776565.1 Sminthurinus signatus | reverse complement strand
TCACTAGAATTAAATTTTGAATTATAACTGAACTCTCTTTTTGAAATGACAAAAAAGGGCTAGAATTTGACTAAATTTAGATGACTGGAGATCGGAGATGCCAAGTGGTTTGCTGGAGAGGGCGGATGAAAATAGCCAGCGAGGGTTATCTGACTTTCCTTTTTATGCATTTTCCCTTGTTTCTGTGCTTGATGCTTGATCGAGTACAGAGAATCGTGTCTGTAGTCTGTATTCTTCTGTAGGGGTAGGTAGTTGTGTTTGTGCAAGTGTTTCATGAGCATCCTACATAATAATAATGCTATTGGAGGAATCTTAAAATTGGTATCATGAAATTTTACGCGTGTTTTTCGTGTTCAATTTTCAATGTCCATGTCCATTCTTGTCGTTTTCATGTGTAGTGAATAGTATTGACTGTACAGTGTACATTTCAAGGTACGAAAATTATGATATTATCGTCCGTCTTTTCATTTTCACGTTTTTGATTATTTTTCCAGCTTCAACACATCCAAACGTGCAGTGTGAAAATTACTTACATGTATGGTATTGATATGGACATGAATTTGTACATCGCCTGTCTTTTTATCATTTTTTCATAAATACAAAACACACATATCTTATACTGAATACTGAATGCTGCTACTGATAAACCAAACAAAATGCAAATGATATTCTACATTCTATATGTTCTGTACAAACACCAAGAAAATACTAGTACAAAATACAAAAGACTTTTAGCATGTAACATCCAAAGTGTATCGGTGTAGGCAGGATGGAATATGGACGAGGTAAATAGTAAATAGTAAATAACAAGCACTGTGATGTGCTTTGTCCATGTCTCTTTTGTGTATTTTGGTAAATGGTAAAATTTCATATGGTAGTGAAAATGTTTTATTTTCATTCATCCTATTGTGATTTGTGAGCTGTGATAATATTGTATATTGTACTTCATTACCATCATCATGTTATTTTTTACTTGTCAAATGATAATAATAATAATAACAAGGATAAGTATATTAATAAAGTATAAAGAATAAAGAAGCAAGTTTACTTTGCTGCATGGTCAACTCTCAACCCAATGAATATGAACAGAGAACAGAGAGTATGAACTTCACAGTGAGGATATTGGATTCAAGGTATTCTTAGCTTTTAAAAAAAAAGAAGACCTGTACTGTACCAAAAGAAGGTACTAACTACTAACAATAGCACATAGCTCCCTATCCAAGATCCACCAAACCAAAAGCCCAGCCATCAGCCATCAGTCAACATGTCTATTTTCTATACATTCTGCTCGATGTATACGATTTGGGATATTTACACGTAGGAACTAAAATGTAAGGAAAAAATAGAAATACCTTGAACTCTTCCTGTTGGGCTCTTTATCTTGGATGCTTATCGTGTGAGGTATGTACAATGTACAATTTACTTACTACGTACAATCCACAATGTGCACTCCTACTTATTTCTTATTTTGATTGTCTGTTTCTTCTGGAGAAAATACTTTGAAAGGAGTGTGGGTAAAAATAGAAAGTCAGGAAATTCATGGTCCGTGTGTAGTGTGTAGGTGTGTTTTATGTTTTATCTTATTTTCTCTCTTTCTCCCATCGGAAATTAAACTCAATAGATTTACAGTGTACAGTTTGTGTGCAGTCATCAACGTTTAGACTCAAAAAATACTAAAGATAAAAATGAATTGTTCATGTATGATTGTATGATGTAGATTGTATGTAGAATGTAGATCCATTCAGCATTCAGCATTCAACAATACATTATGAATTATGGATTATAGACAATAAAAGCACGAGTTTTTTTTCTTAATTTTCTTTCTTCTTAGATAAAAGATAAAATACGTTGTACGTTGTACGCTTTACTTTCCTTTTTTTTTACTATTTTTATAAGTATTTCTACCTTCACCCAAATCCCACTCCATATCTTTGCAAGAACAAAAGGAGTTGGTGGTATTCATTAATTTTTCTCGTTCTATTATTTTAGCTTCTGCATGGTTCCCCATACTCTGATTTCTGATTTCGGATTTAACTCAAAATGGGAAATGGGAAGAAATAACAATAAAAATAACAACAAAACAGTCATAAGTCATAAATAAAATAATTTCCCCACTGGCACCGATCCGCTGACTCTGAGGATTGAAACAACTCTATCTGTATAATATTCTATTTGTGTGTCAAGCCTTTTCTACATTTTATGGTGTATTTTCATACCATTTTGTTAGTTCTTAGTTCTGCGATGAGGTTAGAAGCACAAAATTTGTTGTCAATTTGAATTTTGCTCCTTGTTTTGTGTATACTGTCTGCATATGCAAAATATGTACATGAAATGTTAAACGTGGAAAGCTGTGGATTTGCGTTGGAATTTTGGAATAGGACGGATTTTGCTGTATCCGTCACTTTTAGTAATATTCAGTGTTCATTGTTCATCGTTTAGGAAGAGTATTCAGTATTAACATGACACACTAGAATTTAGAATCTAGAACCTAAAACTGTGTTGAAAAGGAAACTATAACATAAGCTATGACATTATATTCTCTATTCTGTACTCGGTACAGTTCTCAGCATGTTTAAAATCATGTGGATTATGAAGTATGAGCTATGAAGGTGTGCATATTGGTTTATGCATATTATTTTGTTATGAGCCTAAAGTAGCAAGTATTAGAAAGTGACAGAGACCGAGAACCGAGAAACGAGACTCGAGACGGGAGTAAAAATGAAATACGGATGAAGATTGGATTGGACTTGTGTAGGGTAGTTGGATTTTATGGAAGTGTCTTGTATGTTGTATGTTGTGTGTGTATGTGTGTGCGAGGGAGGACACGAGTTGTGAAATCGACTCATCGACCAAACCAACATGACCGTACCAGTCACAAAATAATTCGTCTCCTTCCCTTCCTTTTCATCTACCAAAGAAAGCACCTATACAAAAAATAAACCCACAACCAACAGTCAACTGACATGAGCATGTACAAAATGTACAGTGTACAGTGTACAATGTGCTCAATCTAAACCATACACTGTACATTACATGTACTATACTATGCACACCTGTGAAAAAGTATCTAGTACGGGCTGAGCTGTGGATGTGGATGAAAAGTGTACACTGTAAATTTTACATTGGACATGTATGCATGATATTGTAATAGATTTTATATTACATTGGCCATTGGGATTGTTCGTGGAATGTGTAATTTGTAATTTGTATGCGTGCATTAGAGTTTAGAGAATCTGAGTCACTTTTCTCTGGACTGTGGACTGTGGACAATGTCATAATCTGGTGACTATACACTATGGACTATAGATGTATAAGCATAGGGCAAATTGTAAAAAGCTTAGATTGAGTTCATTCACTACTCACTACACTGTCCACTGTTGCATGTTTTTATTTCCGTTCTCCGTATCCTTCTTGCTTACCCACGATCTACGATCTACAATCTCATGATGCGTTCAACGTTCAATGCGGTTAATTCATTTGTGTTCTATGGTCTATATGCAATACTTGTCCTCGGTCTCATTTCTTTGTTTATGATTAAATTATGTGTCCAAACATAATGTATGGAGTATGGAGAATAGAAATCCGGGATCTTTCAGTGACGACCTAGAATTCGCAAACAATGTAATATTGTTATATTATACCTGTGATTCCTGATTCATATTTCAATCCTCCAAACTTTATAATTTATAATGCTTTCTTTTCTGTGACAACTCCATAGTGAATTGTGAGGCACACTTTGTGACACTACCCTCAATCTAGATTCCCTGTCCGTTTTTCCGTTTTTTGTGTGCTTTATAATTCTTCATAATTCATAATCCACGTGAATAGTGCAGTAGTGCACTGCTTATGAAATTTGAATAACAATGAAAAAGAAGGATGGTATTTCTTGTGTGTTGTATTCATGTCAGTAAGTATAGAGTGTAGAATATAGACAATAGACGTTTATTTTCGTTTACTCGAATCTCGAATCGATTTCAAGTTCAAATGACGCATAAGAGAGAGTGACATTGGAATCAATGTGCAATGTACACATGTACATTATGGTTTTGATTTTTGATTAATTAATATGCGAGATAAAACAGCAAAAAATATTATAGTGTCACATATTTTTAAGATCTAGAATCTAGAATAATGAAGAATTGTTCGTCAAATATTATAGTAACTTTTAGCTGTTCATTTCCATTTGGGTTGATGGTTGTGTGCACTGGATTTCTCCAAATGTTTCTTATTGTTTGGTTCAAATCCTGCTAATTCTTCATCGAGCAGAAGCTCAAAATTTCCCATGGCTTCCTTTGATGGAATTTTGTTCCACTTTGCACTACAGCAGCAAAAAGAAAACAAAAGGAATCATTGAAACTGAAAGGTTAATGAAATTATTGTATTTTCTGTATTTGCATTGTGTAACAAGACATAAGACTCATTAATTTTTGTTTACTCTGGAAATCCGTTGGGGGGTAGAATGATGGAGATGATGTCATTGATGAGCTTGTACTTGAGAATTCGGTCATTTACAGTAGTTGAGGTTAGAGATGGCGAGGCGTTCACCTAATGCATCAGACATCAGACATCAAAAATCATAAAAAGTCACAAACTTCACAAGGTTTTTTGACAATGTGATTTATTTAACTGCAGTTGCAGGCAAAAATCGGTACGAAAATCAAAATAATTAAAGCTTAGACGAAAGCAAACAAAAAATTTCGTCATCATCTACTGATTGCATATTGCATCGTTCTAGAGTCTAGAGTCTAGAGTCAATGAATTCTGCATATGCACAATGTTTAAATAATGAGCACTGTGCAAATATCTGTATTATGAAGGTACTTGAATTTATTTTCTTTTTGGAGAAAATGTCAAGGTCAAAAATCAAAACAAATCCAAATGAAGAGAAAAATAAATATCAACCATCAACTTTTTTCAAGAACAGACACAGCCAAAGAATGAACAAGGTCAACAACGTATTATGTATTATGCATTTTCTATTTGGCATTTGGTATTTACACACATTTATCAAAAAGAACCAAGAACCAAGAATCACGAGCCACATGTGCAGTAGTAATTAGTAGTACATAAATCACAGCTCACAAAACTCACAACACACCACATATCTATTATCTATCGTCTGTCCTTTATCCATAACAGTTGCATGCAACATGCTACAACTATTCACAAATAACAAATAAAATGGACACAACTTTTCAGCCACCTATTTTTTGCACATCCAAAAAATGCAAAAGTGTTGCATGCAAACTGAGCCGGAGTTGTTGATAGTTGATGGTTCTTTGTTTTTTGTTCTTTGTCTCGGTCTGAGCTGTTAGCTCAGACTGATGTTAGTTGTGAGTTTTCATCCATTCATGTTTCATGTGAACGGAGAAAGCAGGGCTTTCATCATTCATGGATTTGAAAGGGAATGAAAGAGAAGGAGGATTCGGTAATAAAAAACAATGGAGAAAAGAAAAGTAGAAAGTAGGTTATGACGACAAAAGCAGAGAAAGAACGAAAGAAAGAAAGAAAGAGTTTCCCAAGTAAACAAAAAACAGACGAATATAGAATATAGAAGCTAGATAATAGATGTATAATATACTGTGTTTGCATTTTGCATTTGACATTGTACATTGTACATTAGACATGCTGATAACATGTAGGAGAACGAAATAAAAATAGAAAAGAACTGTACTAACTTCGATGAGCCAAGGCTTGAGATTGTCATCGATGATTATATCATAGCCGTAGCACTCAAAACAGTGTCTGTCACTGACCATCAAAGGAGCTGAACAATGAACAATAAATAACCATATCCAACACATCCAACCATTAGCACTACCCATGCTCATTATATTAGAAATTGGAATTAGTCGACATTATAATGATAGTATATTATCATGGCATAGCACAAAACACAATTTTTATACATATATCATAATAAATTATCAACACATTACCAACGGCCTTGAGTGAATGAATCACAAGCCATTTCATCCCATTGAACAATTTTGTTGTCACTTCTTTCCCTTGAGTACTTTCTAAATACAACTCCAAATTCTTCAAACTCCACTTTCCTCCGTGAATATTATTATACTCGTCCTAGAATTAAAATACACAACAATAATAGTAATAAAAATCAGTATTATTCTGGATTTATAAAATGACAAATGGTACGATCTTCTCAGTTCTCAGTAAGCTTATTTTGCTTGTCTTTCTCACCCCATGTTTTTGAACACTGACGTTTGTGAGATGAACATACATGTTTTCCAGCTCCTGAATACTCGTGTCATATTTAGCTGTACAAAACCGACAAAAGCCCAATTTGTACATGTACACTTTTAGAGGTCGGAAGGAGGACACCTAAATATTTTAAATTACTATATCATTTCAACGAGATATTTATAATATATTTTATACTTGATTGACAACTGACAACTGATATTTTTCTAATATGTAATATGGTTTTAATTCTGTAATCTGCGATTCTTACGAGAACGTAAAGTCTCATGTCAAACTTTCTCCCACCGATGAGTAGAGGATTTTCAATGTATTTGGAAATGACATAGGCATCTTTGACCATGGATGGGTTGAAGTTTGGTTGTCGACTTTCTCTGGACCATTTTTTCAGTTTTGACAACTTATTTATGAGAAATATTCCAGCCCCTTGAGACCGACCACAGGGTTTCATGATCCAAGTCGACAAAGGATTCTTTCTACAACAATGTCAAATATTTTCAAAGGTTTTAAGTTATAATTAAAGATTATATTTTGAAAGTCCGTTTTTACACTGATTTTACTGATTGTACAGAATACAGGATAAGAAAAGTTTTTACCTATATTCTTCAACAAAGATGTTGTAGTCTGATGGGAGGACGAAAGTGGTTGGGATAAAATCCAAATGGACATATTTTCCTTGTTCATTCTTCTCCCCTAGAGGATTTCCATCCTTTTCTGCTTCCTTCCGATATCTTTTAATATTTTTAACGAGTAGATCCTTCCGTGTGATTTCATAGTGATTGGGGAAATGGTTAATTACTCTGTTTTAATCAATACAAATTTTGTCATCAACCAAAGTTACAACTTGTAACTTGCAAGTATTTTTTTGCATTTTGTATGGTTTAAAATTTAAAATGTACAAAAAATATTTACAACAACAGTATTTAATGAGTTTTGTTTTGGCTTACTGATTATCATGCATTCGATATCCGCTCTCAACGCCAAAAATAATCCTACATGTTGGAACATTTGCCCTAAAAACATAGAGAAGAAAAAATGCAAGGAAAGGATAAAACAAGTTGTTGTTGGTGGTCCATGAATATTCCAAAATTAAAATTTTTAATTAGGCATCATCTGCATTTTCAACAGGAGAGAAGGTGCTAAGTATAGTAATTATAGTAAGAATAATTATGACTTATTGACGCTGATTTAGTGTGTGAAAATTGAGGCTAGTGAAAGTTATAACAAGTACTAAAAAATATGCATTGTGCATCTATTTATGTCATTTATTTATTCTTATTCGTTATTCGCACTTTTTTATGTCTGACATTTGAATTTGAATTTTGAATAATGCTGTGCATTGAAATAGCTGTCGTCGTCGTGTTGGTTTAGTGCACTTTGGCAAAAGTCAAAATTCAAAAGTGTATAATGAGATTGAAATGTGGTTGAGGAAAATTCTATATTCTACTCCATTCTCCACTTTGCTCTTCACTATTGACTCTTGACTTTACTGTCACTCTCTTTGCTTTTTTGCTGTGCATCTCTTTCGCTTAGTCGGTCATAGGATTTAATGCTCCATTAAATCACATAATTTTATCCTTCAGTTTCACCGTTCGTGCTGTGTGATATGCGCAAATCACTCAGCCAGTCCAAATTACAATACGCGATACATATAATACAGTATGTACAATGTACATGTTATGATGCGCATAATAGTTTCATTTATACTTATTTGATTCACTATTAATTATTCATTGTTAATTCATTCTGATTGTAATTTATCAAGTTCGTTATATCTAAAAATTTAAAGTATGCTTACCAGTAAAAGTTCCAATCGTCATCAGGTCCCACTTGATTCCAACCTCGTTTCTCAAAATTAAAATTCAGTACTGATTTTTCCTGGTCCGTGCAATAGGAAACTCGGGATTTACTGTTCATTTTTATATTCTTTATGGTACAAAATATTATTAGATTATACAGAAATGAAATGCATTACAAAAAAAACTATTTACTCAAAACTCAAACCACTTGAAAAAAGCTCTAGCTTGCTGAACATGGGACTTTTCAGGACCGACAGGTCATCAAACTATCCCAAATTATAAATCGTAAACAGTCACAGAGATATCGATCCAACAGTTTTGCAATGTTTTCAATTTGTGGTTGTTTTATAAATAAATAGTTTGATGCAAATGAAATTGAATCTTGGGTATTGTATCGTGTATTGTGTTTACGGGATGAAAAAAGAACGAGTAAACTGGGAAAAGATAGACAGGTTATTTTGCATGTGTATAATCGATCAAACAATGAAGCATAAAAGTATGCACGAGAGGCACACGTTAAAATGAGGATATGTTGATCTTATTTCAACTCCAAACTCCAAAATATGAAAGCCATGTGTGTCATAAGAGTTGTAACTATTTTACTTTTTGTACTGTATATTGTATCGTACTACAAAATTCCATAAAAAGTGAAGATTCCGCATCAATATTATAGTAATTTTTGTCAACAGAATTTATTATTCTAAATTCTAAATCTATGAAGCTATCATATGTGGTACATGGTTATAAAAAGTATTGTAGTTGATTTGTTGTTTGTACAGTAAAAATATTACTACTTAATTTATAATTTATAATCTATCTATAATGTATATTTTTGCTAATAAATTATAAATGAGGGATTCAGCATAATATAATGAGTAAAAAATATTAAATTCTAAATATGTTATGGTAAAATAATTAGAGATTAGAGTGAGAACGGACATTTTGGATAACTTGAAGTACAGTCCTGTCCACTCCTTCCCTTCCGCATGGCTTCAATACTTTGAGACACTTTTTGATCCCGGAGCCAAAATGACACAGAAAGAGATGTTAAATACATGATAATCCCATGAACTATTCCATAATCCACTGCCCTCTGATTTGCTTCGCACAACAACCGCCTCTGACAGTCCCATTTACTGTCACTACAAATATAGAAGCAGAAAGACAAAGACAAAGTATGAATTGAGCAGTTGTACAAAGTTACAAATTACCTTATTTGTTTGTGAGACTTTATATTTGAGATTTGGGATTTTGAGATTTTTGAATTTTTGAAGCTATGTCATGATGTAAAATTTGAAAGAAATTGGAAACTGGAACCTACTTGTGAACGTAAATGGCAAGTGCATCCAAGAAAATGCTGACAAATTCATTGATACGGTCTCCAAATATTCCAAAACCGGGTAAAGGGGTTGATCTCTGATCTCCATGTAAGTTTGAATTTAAATAGTTGCTCTTCTTATGAGTCTTGGTGTCACCTTTCATGTAGTAGAGCAAAAGGAGTGTGGACATGAGTGAGACTGTGGCTAAACTCGCAGGAACAACATTAACATTATTTGGATGATTTGTCCTCACTGCAGGAATTTTCTCACTCGTTTTATCCGCAGCTCTTTGTATATTAAATGCGTACATCAAATGCGAAGCATTTACACTCATCTTTCCCACTTTCCACTCACTTTTCCTCAATTATGAAAGGAACCATTTAAAAACTGATACAATTAATTTATCATGTCTAATGAATTTTAAGTAAACAGTCCAGCCAAAAACCAACCACCAGTCACATCTTTGCACAAATCAATACTATTATGTATTTTTGTATCCAGCTTTAATTTTTATTTTATACACTATTAAATAGACTAATTGGTTACTCAGATGACCTGTGTAATTATAGAATCAAAGACAAAACTGTCATCACAATTGGAAATGGAATTAATTCAATTTTACTCAACTTTTAACTTTTTAGAATCACAAAACTTTCAAGAAAAAAGTAAACGATTTATGATAATTTCCTTCTGTTTTTAGTTTTTATTTGTGTGTGTTTGACTTGACTCTTGACTGTACTTGAGATTTGAGAGTTGAGACCGATGATGAGTGTAGAGTGCATGAGATTAAATCTCTTAGATATTCTTTTTCCCTTCTCCGCTCAATTCTCTAAACTCTAATCTTGTCTAAATCTGTTGTATGTAGAATGTAGACTGTCGTCACTTTGAGATTTTGGATGGAACTAAAGAATTAAGAATTAGTTTACTACAAATAGTTTGACAATGAAATTGTTGTTGCGGGTGTTATTCTACCATTTTCCATTCTACGGTTGGTTGTTTCAAGAACCGTGTGTTTAGTGTTTATGTTTGTGTTTACATGTATCATGTATACCTTTTTTCTT
Organism: Sminthurinus signatus; assembly: GCA_019776565.1. NCBI lineage: Eukaryota > Metazoa > Arthropoda > Collembola > Symphypleona > Katiannidae > Sminthurinus > Sminthurinus signatus. Next base: position 4,953 of record JABASP010003171.1, on the reverse strand, counting down.
CTTTTTTTTCTCTGGGACTTGGGAACCTCATGTATTTTAACAAAAGACAGTCAAAGAACTCTTGGAAATCCTTTTGACTTTAAGTCATCATCATCATCATGATCAAGTCTCCAAAGAACAAGAAGAAAAGGAAGATGGTAAATAATTATACGCCACTTACAGACATTTGTACACTGACATGATGAGATACATTACGAATACAAGTTACAAGTTATATCCATGCCATGCTTTTATTGTACACTAATACTAATAATACACTAAAGTGTATATTTTTACATTACTTAACATAAGGCAGAAGGCAGAAACTGTCTACTGTATACTGTGTACTGTATCTTGTCTATAGTCTGTACATTTTACATTTTACATAGACAAAACAGATTGCGGATGGTACTGTATATTTTACATAGAAAAGAGATCAGAGGAGTGTGAACTGTGAACAATGAACAATGTCTGTACTGTCTTTTTCTGTCATGGTCTTGACTGACGATAGGTATAATATTGTAATATGTAGGATATAAGTTACATCTTTTTGTATATCATTTATAGTGTTTATACCTACTGTAAATACTCTGAGAGTTGTTCTATTCTTTTTATCTATTCACTCCGTTGTGTGTTGTGTGTTGTGTCTGTCATTTGCTGCTTCATCTTTTATAGTTTTAAGGAAACAGAGAACAACACCTATGTTTCCTACTTTTATCTATTGTACATAGTACATAGCACATAGTACATGGATTGTTGATTGTATAGTGTATAGTGTATAGGCATTCCAAATCCAAGCCCAAATTTCCGAGTATCTCCTTTAAAGTTTCAAGTGTTTTGACTAAATTTGATTTTGTACACAAATGGTGACGTACTTACTTTATCACTGATTTTGCTAGATATTAGACACTACGCAGCTGATACAGGTACTATACTCTACATTCTGCAGTCTACTCATCTCCTCATCCTATGTCAAACAACAAACAACAAGTCGACAGAGACATTAGACATTAGACATTATTCACAGATACTTGCTTATGCTTACTCTTTTGCTCATTGTCAACTTAATTGCATTGTCAAAAGCAAACTCAAGCCACTCATCTCATCTGTTACTCGAATCTCTCTAAATTCTAAACTCTAAACTCTATTTAAAACCATTTCAAGCTTCATGACTTTTCCGTTCTCTTCACCATTCACCATTCTCAACATTCAACAATCAACCAGCATCATTTCATTTGATTGAAGACGGTGCACAAAGCACAAATACCAAACATCAAACATCAAACAGAGACGGGATTTCATGTGGATATCGTATCGTGTAAACATGACGGTTAATGGTTAGTGTTACATGTAGGTTTCAGCTTTTTGATTGTAATCCAGAAACCAAAAAAACCTCAAGATTCAAGATTCAAGGCGCAAAAAATATCTACATTTTTTATCAAAACATCTTATAAAATACAGAAAACAGGTAGAAGAAAGATCAACAATCAACAATACAAGATACGAGATACAAGGAATGCTAAAATGTAAATATTGAACGGATATTACATTGTCGTGTGTATTTATTAGCTAATCATATTGTCCTACATTTCTTACATTTTACACCTTCAAACTCCATATTTTTTACATTTGCACATTCTATCGTTTCATATTATATTGAGGGATTGGGGAATAAATTAATAAAATATATTATTATACAAAAATGGTAAATAAGTTTGACAAATTTAGATTTCTACTTTTTGTACTACAGTCTTTCCATGAACTCCACATGTTTTATTTTTTATCCCATTGCATTTGATGGTAAATATTCTTTATAAAGTTTTTGAAACCGTTTCAGACTGAACCGACTCCCCTTTTTGGATTTTTTCTTCTTTTTACGATTCCTTTTCCCAAAAGGAAGACCTCGTCTCCGGAGGTTATAATTTTCTTCCGAGCTTGCAAGAAATCCTTTTTTGCTCCCCTTCCCCTTGAACCCGAGTATTTTTGCCTTGAGACCACCTAAGATGTCTGGAATTTGTGGAGGCTTAAACTCAATCTTGGTAATTTGTGGAGCTGGAGTTGTCGTTGTAGTGGGAGACCCGAATCCCAAACCAAAAAGATTGGGAAATCCCGGAATTGGTATTAGCCGGTGCATGATATCCATGAATATCATGGAGAAGGCAAAAAAAGTTACAGGAAACATTGCAGTTTGCATCAGAGTTTCTCCAATTGTCCGAGAATCTGGATCATCTGGACTGTAATTGAGTGGCGCCCATAGGGATTCAGATCTGCGTTTTTCTTCTATAAAAATGAATTTTCAATATTCAGCATTCATACTTATTAATATTGCATGATATAATATTTAATATTATGGTACATGTGCAAAAACTAAAAGTACCGAAGAATTAAAAAAAAAGCTTGAATCAAATTGTAAAAAATATCAATGAAAATACCATTATTGACTTACTAATTTGAGTTCTGTAGGGATAGGCTTTCTCCATTTTGAACCTCTGAAATCCATTTGGAGGACGAATTATTCGAATTCTTTTAAAAGTGTGTGGCGACTTTTCTTGATATTGAACTTGATCTTGATTGATTGTCATATCATTATTATTGTAATCATTGTAATTATTGTTATTCTGAGTCCCATCTCGTCCCAGATTTTCATCCGAGTAGAAGTAATTATTATTGTTATTGTTACTATTACTATTACTGTTTTGATCACCATTTGTATCTGTATCTGTATAATTGAAGGAGTTGAGGCTTTGTTGATTGAAATATTCCAGATTATCATAAGAAGTATCAAAATGAGGAGCAGGTGTAGTAGTAGCAGTGTAGTAATAATTATCATTTGTATTTTGATGATAATTTGAACTGTCCGAGTAAATCTGTGAATTTGGATAGTAAAAGTTATTTTGATAACTTCTATTCGTGTCTGGGTTTGTACTAGTATCTGAGTAGCCGTAACCGTTCACTGGAGAATAATAATTATTATTATGATATTCACTGTTTATACTGGAAGTTGTCTTTGTCTTTGTTTCTCCAGCCAAAACTTGCACTTTATACGGATACTCATGCTCCTGACACTGGCATTCTAAATAAAAGCTACTGGACACACAAAACATTACAATCACCACCAAAGTCACAAAATTGAGAGAAGTCCTCAAAGTGTTAAAAATTAAAACAAGTTTTTTGAACGCCATTGTTAAAGTGTGAAAAATCACTGCTCACTGCTCACCGTTTTATAGCACAAATCACAAGTTCTTCACATACTAAATTCAATTTGAATCTAAAACTGTAGAGTGTATAATATTGAGAGAAAATTCTCACATTCTCTGAATTTTATTGTTATAATCATTTTTGTATTTATATTATATTGTTTAGCATTAGAATCCACAAATCCTACACACTTGGGAAAAATTTCAGTAAGAATGAAATCAAGATTGACCGTCGCAACTACCTTTATATATAGACTACCTTTCTGTGACTTGACTTTTTTAATTAATGGGAAAACGTCCTTTGGAGTTTGTAGTTTTCAGGAATTTGTCACTTGAGGAAATAGATAATTAAAAGGGATTTACATTGTAATTTGAATCCATGATTGTAATATACAATACAATGTCATACAAGGCACAAGAAATAAGAGCATAAAAGATGAGATAATTAGCAGAAAAACGACTGAGGAAGAACGAGGATCAATGAGCAAAAGGTTAGTAACACGAACATTTATAATGTTGAAATGATCCCACGTTCAACTTTGACAGATAACTATCCGAATTTTTTTATAAATTATAAATTTATGCCGGCAGTTCTCGTCCAACCATCCACAATTATTCACAATCTACACACACACAAAGCTAGGATGAAATAAAACAAGGACTGTTTCAAAAAAAACGTGTTACATTGTCACTGGGCAGAACGACAAAAAAAGGAGAGAAGGGCCACCATGAAATTCCGAGGGAGGTATTAATTGAAACATTGTAAGTCCTGTACTAATGACAATCACAAGAACACAAAGAAGACGAATAATTAATGATATTAGCACCACATTGTCCACTACCAGTTACCAAGATTTCAGAATTCAGAATGAAAATTAATAGAAGACGTTTTTCCACCCCCTTTCCATCTTTTTCATTCATCGTCATATTCAAGTAATGAAGATGGAACAATCAGTCGTGTGACTCTTTTGTGACTCGTAGTTGTCATTCTTTTGATCTTTGATCCCCTTAAACCTAAAAAACTAAAAGAGTACACCTTTAAAAATTTGTGATATCAAAAATTACACAGTTTATCTAAATATTGTACATGTAGAAAAAGTAGAAAAAAAGATGACATACATAAAGCATATACACGTGTAGATTATAGATAGACTCATGTTTTAAAATGTTCTATCTCCTGTTTTAAGAATGAATCTTCTGTTTTTTCGTCTTTTTTCATATGGGCCTATCAGATCAGAGTTTTGGACTAAATATTTACAGTTCTAAATCACATTTTTATAGAGAATGTAGTCCACAAATAAAAACTAGTATATGTAAAATAAAAAAGAATCTCAAGTCTTGAGTCCTCGAGTAATCAGGATTAAAATGTACAATGTATATAGTAAATTATGGATATGTACGCACATTAAATAGATATAAAAATTTGACAAGTTCAAGTCCGAACAGTTTGACTATGGCTATAGGCGCTCTGTCGTTCCACCTCATGAAAATTTCTATAATATTCATAAGTGTACAGTGTACATGTTTAGAATGGGGAATCTTCAATCTTCAGCCGTCAAAATAATTGAAAATATGATAAATATATAAGCACTAAATACATAAATATAATATGAGGTGACTTACGACTTGGATACATGGTGCATGAAGATTAGGTTTAAATAAAGTCAAAAATCCTCACTTCGTGAGGATTTTGTATCGCCTTCAAAGCATAAATGCTTAAGGCTCCGGATGCGAAGCTGACTACAAAAACATATCATCGTGTCGGTCCATTATTATA
>JABASP010003170.1:0-15352 GCA_019776565.1 Sminthurinus signatus | reverse complement strand
AAAATGGCATGAAAAACTCTAATATGAAATAATTAAAATGTGACTTTTGTTTACCTGAAGTAAAATGACTTTGACTCCAGGGAATTTTTGTCTGAGCATTTGTAAAATCTTTTGGGTTTGAGAGAAGACGTGATCTGGAGTGAGTCCTCCAGCGAGATCATTGTTTCCGATATTCAAAACAACCACTCGACTTCTCAAGTTGTCCACTAAACCGCCGTTCAGTCGATCCTATCAAATTGGTTATCATTAAGTTTCAATATTACCGTTTTCAAGTGGGGTTTTTGATTATTATATTTTACAGTGGGGTTGGCTTACAATTGTGTTTTGTGTCCTGTCTCCGGCGACTCCGACATTTTTGCAACCCAGGGGCTCGTAATTTTCATTCCAGACTGCGAGTCCATAATCTCCCGTTCTTTTCCAGTATTCTGTGATGGACGCTCCGATGAAAACTGCAGTTTAACAGAGGAATAATTAAAACCTTGAACCTGGGAAAGATGAACAATTATTAATTACTTGTGTATTGAACTTACCAACTTCTCCGTCGTAAAATGGAGTAGTACGATTTAAACTGGCAGCTTCAATTGATGAGGAGAAAACAGCCAAGAAAAAGAAGACGGCAACGCTCAAAACTTTTGTGTGTGCCATTTTAGACTCTGAATGGAGTTGTGATTACGATTTAAATGATGGGCAGACTGAAAAGACTTGATACAAAGCGACTCGGTTTTATTCCATTCCCACACTGACTTGTGTTTGAGGTGAACATGATTGATTGTCGACAGTTTAAAGTATTCTTGTTTACTTTGAAATGTGAATAGCAGGCAGTTTTAAACTACGCCATAGTTTTTTACCTATCAAATAAAATACAGTGCTGGGAACCAGTTGATTGATTGATTTATTGATAGATAGTTTATTTGGAATAAAAATAATAATTGTACTTGAATCTCATCTTGTGGTTTTATTCACTTGTTTTTTCCATCCATCAGCACTTAAAAATGTTCATTTAAAAAATACAGACAAATTAAGCACAAATAAATCAAGTACTCAAGTATTATTTATTATTGATTACGTTGCATAATTTATGCAGAACAAAACTTGATAGAAAATAAAAAAACTCGGCTTGTGTTCCCATTTTCTCGGGGGTTAGAATTTTTTGACTGATCAAAAACCAGAGAAATATTCAACCGCGGAATCAGTTTTGTCATCTGTTCTGCTCTACTCTTTATGCTTTCTATTTTAGCTTCCTCAATAAAATGGTTAAGCTGAATCGAAGGACTTGAAGGATTGTTTGTGTGTATAAAAATAGGAGAATCTGTGAAATTGTATTATTATTATTTTTACTTTTTACTTTACTTTTGCATGTGACATGCTTTGCATAATCATTCGTAATGCTCGTCCAAAGTTTTAGTATGACAAAATCATGATTGATTGCAGAGTTTCGTACACGAATTAATAATAATTATTACTGTGTTCTATGTACTTGATAATTTAGTTTTATCTCATGATAAACACTCGATCAAATTAAACATGTCATTTAATTTTTAATTTGAAATTCTAGATATTCCCATCAACTTGTACTTGATTTAGATATTAGATAAGGCCAACGACTCTCATACCAATTTGATTGATATAATTATTTATGTATTAAATGTTTCTAAACTTATTTTCCTGTTAAACCCTTTTGTACTTTTTTTTCAACCACAATGAATAAAACATTTGCTATTCTTTTTTTATTTTTCTGCCTCACTTCCGTGACATTTGGGCAAGGTATAAACAAACGAACATAGAAATCCTTGGGCTGTTTTTCAAAATTATTTGTGTAATATTTTATTTTGACCCCCTTGCAGATGAATCCGAATCCAAAGACGGAATAAAAGAGATAAGACGAAAATGTAAGTATAAATTCATGTTAACCACGTGTATAATAATTACAGTTCATTGGAAATTAAATTAAATTGAATTAAATTGAATGGACAAGTCAAGAACTGTGGGGAAATTCAGCGATGGGAGGAAAAAACTGGTGGGCTTAAAAAGCTTGCCAAAGTTCAAAAGATTTTCCCAAACGGACCAAATAAAAAAGGCGTTCAAGTTTTGTGTGACTTCACTACTGCGGGAGGCGGCTGGACGGTCCTTCAAAATCGTGGTCCAGGACCTCGTGAGGAATTTTACCGCGGGTGGGATGAATACGAAAAGGGATTTGGGAAACCAAAGAAAAACGGCAACTACTGGATTGGGCTGGAAAACATGTATCAGCTGAGTTCTTTGAATGTGAGTGGAAATGTGGAGCAGACGATTCGATTTCAGCTGGAGGACTGGGAAAATTCGACAGTTTATGCAGAGTACACCGAGTTTTCCCTGGATCATTCCAGTTTGAATTATCGACTGAGGTTGGGCAGTTATTCCGGAGATGCTGGGAATTCCATGGTCCCTCACGACGGATGTCCCTTCACCACCAAAGACAGAGACAACGACTATTCTTCAGACAACAACTGCGGAGTTCTTCTGCACAGCGGGTTTTGGTACACATGAAGACTATCAAAATAAAAATGACATAAAATAATTTTATGTAGTTTAAATCCTTTGCAACTTTGCTGTAGGTTTTCTTCCTGCTACAATGTCAATTTGAATGGCTTCTACTGGAATTTGAGCGAGGGCGAGAGGATTGACAGCTATGGAAACGGAATCGTCTGGTACTCATTTTTTCCTGTCAAAACTTGTCCCTTTTCAACTGAGTAGTTTTTTCGTGTATGTGTAAAAACTACATAAATATAGTTGACAAATAATAAATTATTCTCTATTTTTGCAGGTATCATTTTCATGGAGCGCTTTACTCCCTCAAACACTCACAAATGAAAATCCGGGACAGCGATTTCTTGCAAAAACTTTAAATTGTAATTTCCAGAAACATTCTAATAATTATTATTTTTCCTGTTCCATTGCAATGTTTTTACTTTGGCATAAGCAGTAGGAAAAATTGAATACTGTATTATTTAAGGAAATAAAGATGACAAAATTATAATTTAAATATATAAGAGCTAAAATCTGTCTCAGGTTTTGATGTGCATATTTCAAAGTGTGGAAGCATGTGTGTACATTGTAACGTTGAATTGAAGCATCAACTCTGTAAAATTTCCTTCGTAATCATTGTAGGTAAAAACACGTACATGTGGGGATTTTATTAGCTTTTGAATTACAAATAAAATGGTAATAATTATTGGAATACGAGATAAAAGCTGGTGGATTGGGTCTGCAGAATAGATTTTATATACATATTTTACTGCGTAACTTGGCACAAAATAGTATAACATGATTTGCGTAATAATCCAGTTTCATTTTACTACAAATGTGTAAAAAGTTGAGTTGTCATTTTCCTGCTGATCGGTGTGTAATTAAACTGTTGAGATTTGCATGGAAAAGAAGCCGCTTTGAGTAAAATGAGTGACAGCTGACAGACGGTTGACGTTCAAGTCAGAGGTTTCTCTTTCTGGGGTCAAATTCCGCTCCTCATCTCCCATTTTTCTTCCTTTTCTGGCTTCTGTGCACACGTGAATTCTTTGGAATTTCATTTCTTGGTCATTCTTTGGCTTCGTCGTCTTTGTTTTATTGTAAAAAGTGTCGGTTGGGTTAAAAACAAGTTAAAAAGAGCTGGAGTTAAAATGGAAGTTGTGGACGTGGAAAATGATACGAGTGTGAGCGTGAACGGAAGTCTGCCGTCGATGCCGTTTCACAGTGCGACGTACATTCATTCTCCATTCGTAACGAGTCTTCTTGTCGGTGCTTTTTCAATAGTCACTTTCCTCGGAGTTTTCGGAAATGGAATTATTATTCTCCAATTCTCTCGCATCAAGACGAGAAAGAGGATTTTTGTAGTCAATTTGGCGATTGTGGATCTCGCAGTGAGTTTTTAAGTTTTACAAAAGACATGATTGAAAAAAGGTTTGGTTTTATTTATTTTACAAGTGTTTTGTTGTTGGTTTTAGTTTGGGGTATTTTGCGTGCAGCCGACGTTGTTGGCCAATATCATCACATGTAAGTGCCGTAAAGTCACGTAAATGAATTCCTGTTGTAAAATGTGGAAGGAGTGAATATTAAATGTGTGTAAAATATGAATTTGATTAGCGTGGCGTTTGGGTTGGGTTCTTTGTACACTTTCTCATTATGTGCAAAATGTTTGTGCCTCTGCCTCGGGATTTTTCCTCGTTGCCATTTCCTTGGACATGTAAGAACAACCATCACATGAGATCATACCAAAATCATAATATATTATGCAAACATGATACAAATTACTTGATCTTTTTTACAGGTTCATGGCCGTTAAAATGAAGAGGCGGATGAAAAAAAGTCTGGCAATTTTTGCCGTCCTTGGAATTTGGGTCTTTTCCTTGTTTTTGTCTATTCCTCGTGGATATTTTTTTAAATTGGTGGCGGTTGATCCAGGAAATCCGGATTTTCTGTTGTGTATGGAGCTTTGGCCGCCGGGATACAACGAAAAGGCTTACTTTTTTCTGGTGAATTTAGGCCTGTTCTACATTCTCCCATTCCTCGTCGCACTCGGTGTGAGTGTGAGCCTGTGTTTAAAACTAAAGGGGAAAAAGTACAGCGCTGTGAGCCCAGAAGAAAATGAACTGACGAATGAAACAGAAGAAAATGCAGCGGGAAATTCCAGCTCGTCCAAAAGAGCAGAGTATGATGAAAGCACAAATGTTGGTATTGGATCTGTGAAGCTGTTGATGACCATTCTGTTCTGTTTTTTCCTTTGTTGGCTCCCCATTCACCTAGTTTTTACCATGGCCAAATTGACATTTCCTCCGCCAGCTCCAACTTCCGCTGGAATGAAAATACTTGCACTCGCAAAGTGGTTTGCCGTCTTGAATTGCAGCATCAAACCACTTTTTTACAAGTTTTCTAAGAAAAATTTTATGGGATTGTAAAATTTTAGAGCTCAAAATCAAGCCCACCTTTCTTTTACAGTCGTCTAAATATATCATGATATGCGTCAATATTCAAAAACTATATAGGTAGCCATTTTTTCAAACCCACAAATACAAAAACAAAAGTAAAAGTATTTGGTTAACTAATTTAAATTTAATTTAAACTAAAAGAGAGAGCCATAAAAACTCTCAATACAACAAAGTATCGTATAATAAAAAAATACATTTTGTATGTGTAAAACTAAATTAAGTTTTTTCTTGGCTCCACAAAACCTTGAACATTTTGTGAACGCTTTTTAAATAAAAATGTAACCTCTGAACAATTTTGTAAGGGACAGTTTTGGTCTTGCAGACTTTTGATTCCTTTACGTCGTCATAACTAATCATTTTTGAGTGCAAAATATTGGACATTAAATAAAATTTGACTGGACCCTTTTTTCTCTTTCCAGTAGAAGTAATTGATATCTGGAGAATAAAAGTGTAGGCAGAGGACAAATCTTTTAGTTTTGGTGAGATTTTTGTTCATGTATAATGACTGTTACAAAATACTTTTTTTCTGCATGTGTCAGTAAAAAAACAAAAGGGGGGGGATAAACTCTGAATCAAAGTTATTCGTTCTACTCAAATCATTCAAATCTAGCTCAACAAATCTCGAGAATCAAGTCACATATGAATCAGTCATGTTATTTGAGTACAACATGTTAAACAGCAATAATAATTTTCTTTATTGAATCCAAATTTTGATCAAGGCGGAAAGAGCACAGTTTGTAATGCGTGTTGAAAAATCTACTAGAAAATAATCAGCAGTCACAATTGACATAAAATCAGTAGGTATACTTACATTTTCCTCCATCTTTCCAAGAAACTGGATTTAATGCACTGAGAAAAGTGGTTTTTGGATTTTGGAAACTTTATTGAATTGAGGAAGTTGATTGAATATTTGCATAAATATTAAATATCAAAGACTATCCACCGTTGGCATTTGCATTCTTTTACATCCTTGATTTTTGATTGCTTTTAAAAACACTCCTGGGTACATAAAATACGTAGATTTGGAAAGGAATTAAAAAGAATGTAACAGCCAGAGTATGATATCTTCAAACTAAAAACTATAAAAACAAAACGTCTTTGCTTTTTGCGTTTCGAGATTTCCGTTCTCGTTTTGAAACATTCTATCACAATTTTTTCTTCCCCGATATTTTTGTATACGATAATTAACAATCAAAAACATGAAAGGGTAAAAGAGCTGCCGCATAGTGATAATTTCAGTATTTTCCCAATGTAATTATTATTAATGATACTTTTTGATAGAGGTCTCAGATGTACACAAATATTTTAAATTGGTTAGCAAGTTTTCATTTTTCCTTTGTACATAATAATATGAAATTTATTTGTCTTTGTCTTCTTTTTCTGGTTTGGGCGGCTGTGGGAAGACACAAAATAAATAAATTAGCTACACATGAATAAAATGTTTAGTAGGTAATAAAATTGAGCGTGAATAAATGTTTACCCTTTTCTTGATCATGTTGGGTTTGATTCCCTGTGATCTCATGTATCCAGTGAGTTGCGCCGGGATTTCTTCCAGAATTTCCTTTGCTAGTTGACTCTGAGCCAATCGATTTGTCTTTTCTTCTTGATTTTCACCACCAAAAGCGCTCAACATTTGAGGAAACTGAATGTCGTTGGTCTTTGCCCCGCCTCGACTCGCATTTCCTCGAGACATTTGTGATTTGTTTTCTTCATTATCATCCCAAGTCACAGTTTCCTCTCCGGTACTTGACATCCAAGATCTCGCGGAGCGGTAAGCCACAAACTTTAAATAAAACATGATAATATTTTAATAAATTATGTATTATTATTATTATTATTAGCGGTACATTGTGTACTTTTTTGAAATTATACCTGAACAATATCTCTGACTGCTTTTTTCCCTCGGTATGAAATCCTGACTGCATCGCCGTCCAATTCCTCCATACTGTCAAAATTGGCCTCGCCCACCCCAATTATAATTATGGACAGCGGTAAATGAGATGCTGCGACGATTGCCTGAATTAACCATAAATCACAAATTAACATGTGTTTCATTTTACTAGAGTTATAAACTTTGAGTACATTTAATAAAAAATAAAAATAGGAAAAAAAGATGCATTCACCTTTTTTGTCATTGCCATGTCCGAGATGACGCCGTCCGTAATTATCACCAAAATACTAAGAAACAAAAAAATTATAAAAATATTTGCATTTCTTTTCAGCGTATTCTTTGCCTTTCCATTTTTTAAGAGTTTTTTTTTCGGGTCAAGAAATCTTACAAATAGTTTTCTCCAGGTTTAGTTTTGCTCGCCATTGTCGCCACTTTGTTGATGACAGGTGCAAAATTTGTAGGTGCAAACAGTTGAATTTTTTCCAGACAGTTTCTATCAAAATAGTTTTCGTAACAAAATATAACATGTTAGTTATTTGGTAATTAATGGTATTGTTCATGGGGATTACGGAAATGAAAAGAGGAAAGAAGCAAGTAAACTCACTTGTACTCGTCTAAAACTCCTCCGATGCTTTCACAAGCTGGATTTGGTTTAAAGTTGACATGAAAGCCGTGGGCAATGTCTCCGTCGGGCGGGATTCTGGCTCCGAATCTAACCAAAAAAGAGAGAATGAGTAATTTTCTGTGTATAAATAAAAAAGCATTTTGTAGATAAGATTGGTGATGAATTACCCGTAACACGGGTACAACTGGGCATTGTCGTAGTCTCGGATGACGTTCCCTACAGCTAGAATTGCTTGTTCGTATACATTTGGTTTGTTTCCCGTGGGTGAGATGAAATGAAGAGATTCCGAATCAAAGGGATCTCCGTTACTGCCTAAAAAATAACATGAGAAAAGTTTTCCTTTTGGTAACATAAAATTATCTATAATAAATACAATGAAATAGTATTACACAACATTCTTCCAAAAAAACACTCACATGTAAAGTCGATGGCGTAACAAGCAGTAATTGCTGTCTCCTTTTGAATGTACTCGAGAAAAGTGTGAGTTGTCTCAATGTGACACGTTTGAATCCGAATAAAAGAGTCTACCATCTGTTTTTTAATAAGTAAAACACAGTTTTGAAAAAATGTTCCGGTTAAAATAATAAACACATTTTATCATAAGGTCTGACAATAATTTATAATTGTGTTACTTGTCCTTCGGGTCCTTTTAACTGGATGCGACTTGAAGCAGAATCCTGTGACTTTTCTTTAAGTTCATTCAGACATGTGGAGATTTCACCTATTTTAACGATAGTCCCCGCAAACGTCCGCTGGAAAACTTCAATTTTGACCTCCCGCTTAAAATCACCGTTACAAAAATTGCGAGATGAGATTTTGAGAGGAGGCCAACTCGGATTTGTCCCTCGACTGTCTTTGCTCCGGAACATGACCGAGAAATTCCCACTTGGCATTAATTTTGAGATGGACCAGAAAGATTTTGGTGGGCAAATCCCAGACCATTTTCCAATTCCACTCCCTAAAATCTGAAGAGTGATTTCATCTCGCTCTGATGCTAATTCTTCAGCCGTTAATATTATTTTACCAGCGGATTTACTCGAGTCGTTGAATGGAATCAATTCAACGGAAAGTCCGCCAGAACCCGCTGCCACAATTTGACCCAAAGAAACTTCCGCCATTCCCAATTTGTCGTGAGAAGTCAGATCAGCGGATTCAATGTCAATGTCATATACTTCAAAACGGAGCATTTGAACTTGTTCGAATTTGTAATCCAACACCGCCTGAAATAATTTAAAAGTATTTTTTGAACAATCAATGATTTTTTTATAGTTGTATATTTCTTTGTTCTCTTTTATTCAAGAGGATGAGAATTTACCTTGGCCTCAAAATCTGGGTTGAGATCATCTTGAATCACTTCAGTCCGCATAAATTGATGCCAGTTTAATTTTGCTCCTGCGGGGCGGTTGTACATGACGACCATCGGATCGGATTTTGAAAGCAGATCCGCATTCAACAGATTTCTACCATAAAATTTAATGTGCAATATTTTTTGTCATTGATTATTAAAATGCTTTTGTAATATGTGTAAAAACGTTGAAAAACGTACCTGCAGGAAATGGAAATTTCAACGGTGGATGTGGAATTTTTAGCTGTTCCAGGTACAAAAGTGTTGATACTCAGTTGACTCGGGCTGAAAATTAACACATGTTATTAATGGATTAAAATGAGACAAAAATTAAAAAAAGTGGATAATAGTATAATTTTACATGTATTTTGGTTAATTTTTACCCTCCGCGTCCGTTCGTCATTTTGGTTAGTTTTTGTTAATATTTCTTAGGTACTTTCAAGTCTTAAATTTTAAATTGCCAAAATAATAATATAATAATTATTATGAAACTTTGGGGTTTAAAAAGAAGGGAAAATGGTTTGTAGTTGGAGTAGAAATTACAGCATTTCACTTGAGTGTGTCTCCTTGTTTGCTTTCTGCCTCTGAGCACCTTGACCCAAAAATACTTTGTGATTTCTCTCAGAATAGAAAATCGATGATTGAATGTATTTTTTATCCGTGCTCGTGTCGTCGTTTGACTTGTTCTTTCAATTTATTGTGATTTTTCCTTTGAGTAGCCTTTGACATGTTGAGCGAGGAGTTGGGAGTGTGTGACTGTGAATGCACATCATGTTGATTCCAACTGGTCTCAATCACAAATAAAACTTGACTTTCCCATGAGTCTCCTGTACGCTTTCACCGCAGCACACACAGCCCAAAACAGAGAGAGAGAGAGAGAGAGAGAGAGAGAGAGAGAGAGAGAGAGAGAGTTGTGAGCAAGTCCAAAAAGACGCGGATATTAAATATAGTGTATAAAATAGGATGAAAAGTTCAAAGTGCAAAATGTTGGATAAAGCAGTACAAAAGAGTGTTTCAAGTGCTTTGTGGAGAAAAAGGAGTGATTTAAAAGAGCCATTGTTTTTTCCGTGTTGTTGTGGCTTTTGGTTTGGCTGAGTGGAAGTAAAAGTAGGAATGCAGAAGTAGAAGTGAAAAGAGAAGGGACACGCAAGAACATCATAACCACAGGAGCGAGCCATAATTACCGAGACCAAAGGACAACAAGAGAAAAAGCGAGAAGGTGAAATCAAATGAGGGGATTTGCATGAAAAAGGAATTATAAATTGCTCCGTTGGCATTTGACTTTTGACCGTAGACACGCAACTTCCTTCCTCTTCTTTCTTTCTCTCTTTCTTTCTCTCTTTCTTTCTTCTTAGGGCTTTTGTGTGACTTTTCACCTTCTCCAAGGAAATTTCTACTCCTTTTCATGAAATACATTTTCCAAGTGAATGATGCAGTATTTTCCATATACGAATCAATAAATATTTATTTATAAACTCTATAAATGCATAACATTTTAAGCACACACACACACTAAAATTAAAACTCGCTTTCCTTTCTTCTTTTTCCCCTTACACAAACTCTTTTCATACAAAATGTGAAAAAATGTACTGGAATTTTCTGTGTTGATAATCTCCAGAGTCCGGAGCTTTTTTGCGAAAGGTCTGGAGTATTAAATAAGAGTGGATGTGTATGTATAAAAAAGCATTGAGGATTGGATATCCACAACGTTCCTTCTTGTCCTCACTATTAATTTCCCCTCAAAATTACATGTTATAATAATTACAGCCTCTTGATATGAATGAACTTGACTCCTCAAATTCTCATTTCCAAATTCAAAGTCATGAACAGTCATCAACGAGGCCAACTACGTACAAAGTTTTAAGCTACGGGGAAACAGAGAAAACCGGATGTGGTTTTCACACACAAACAAAATATTACAACGAGAAAGAAAATAGAAATTTTCGTGTATACATAAAAAATGCATCTGCAAACAAGTCCAAAGAAACTTTTTTTACAGGTTACTTTCTCTGCATTTTGCATACACTTTTCTCCCTTTCCACGTGTGCACATAAAATCACTGCTAAATAGAATTTTCCACACAAAACCCACAATAAATACGGCAATAATGCGCAAATCTTGATGATTTTGTTGCATTTTTTCACAAAATAAATTCCACGCTCCGGCTTCGAGTAATATTAAAATGTACCACAAAAACCCCCGCCTACTTTTATTGCTCTTTTCCTCATTTTTACACCTTTACACTTTTACGTCGTTTGGACGGGCAAATTCCATTTTGCTACTTCCAATCCCTTTTATTATTTTACATTTTACACACAAAAGACACCAACAAGTTTCTCAATTTTTCATACAAAAACTTAAAAAGGAATTTTGTAATTTGTCATCAGACAAAAAAACTATTTTTTATTATTTATTATTTATTCAAATGAGATCAAGACTTTATGTTTTAGTTTGGGGTAAAATAAAACAAAATGAAAAATTTTGATTATTATTATTATTTCCTAAATGTATTTGTTTTTTTTATGATTTTGGTTCTGTAGTTTCTTAAAAGAGGTGGTTTATGAAAACTGAAAACTGGTAAAATTTTATTATTTGAGTTGGTTCATTTCGGTATCTTTGGCTTCGATTGCCTCATTGATTTTTTTTAACTCGTCGTCAATTTGGGACATTTTCCCTTTGAACTTGAGAGTGTGAGCATGATGTCGTGCTTTTGCTTCCACCGCGATCACCCATTTACACAAAATTTCTGCATCCGCGTGGGCTTTTTTCATCCTTTCGGGCGACATCAATGGATTCATGAGATATTCCTCCTTCAGTTTGTCCAGAGTTTCCAACGAGAGTTTTGACACGTCAAAATTATTGAGACGGTGAAGAAAGTCCATAGAAAGAATCAGTTTTTTGGCGGGAGCTATGTAGTCAATCGCGGATTTGGGTGGTGGGCCTTTGTTGCCACTCCTTTGACCTTTGACATCCGGCGGCACTTGAAATAGGATACACAGAGCACTCATGAGGAATTTAACAGGTTCTGGAGGATTTTTGATTGTTTTAAAACGATTCAAAGCGGCTTCCGTTATTTCTGGAGGTTCTCCTTGTGGCGCCGTTTTTACCTGGGAAAATGTGGCTTAATTTTAAGATTTTTGTTATTTTGCTAAATGATTCAGAGGATTTTATTTGTATACCGTTTCCATTTCTGCTTGTAATCGTTCCTTTCGTAATTTGGCAGCATTCGTCTCCAATTTGGTCTGAGCAACAAAGGAAATCCAGATCAAATTGAATGACAATTACATTTTTAAATTATACTTTTTACAAAATACTTTGTTTTCACCTTTTCATCCTGAAGCGTCTTCTTTCTATCCGCCATTTTTAAATTGAATTCAAATTCAAGGCTTGTAAATTTGACTACCCTAAAAAATCAAATGTAAATAAAACAATGTTTTGAACTTTGAAACAAAACTGGAGCAAATTAATCAAAATGTTATTTAAATCAAGTGTAGGATTTTCATGGCAACAGATTTTGTTTTCATTTTTAATCTCACACTTATGTGTTTGACTAAGATTTTCTCAGAGTTGTTGCAAAACTTGAGCAGCATGAAGCGGTTTGAAGTTACTCTTGTTTTTTTCTAGAAGGCCAAATGAACAAAAATTGTATGCCATGTGAAATCAGCTGGAGTAGTTACAAAAGTGAAGATAAACGGAATCGGAATTGTCTCGTCTCATCCATCCCCAAATTTCCACTGCGAGTACAAAGTACAAATCACAAGCAGCAAGTCAATTAATTTTAGTATTGACCCCAAACTCGTTATCATGTTGTATTATTTTATTATTCAAGTGTCAGGTGTGGAGTGTCATATTTTGTACTAATTGATTCAAAACTGTGGGATCTCTCACGCAGAGTATTGAGACTCAAGTACAGTTGTACATTTTGTGACACAGAGTCAAAGAAAACATAACATCAAGAATCAACCACAACATTTAGAACTAGTGGAAATTTAAAGCATGTTTTTACATTTGCATTTTTTTATTCTTTCCCATATTGATTTTTTCATATAATATATGAATATTTTACAAAATCCTGTGTTGTATATTTATTATTGACTACTGATTTTCCCTGGGATCAAACTTCTTTTCTTTTTCCTTGTCAAAGTCGTCGTATTTCTCGAGGGCAATTCGAAGCGTCTCTCGATCCATCTTTGGAAAATGTTCCAGTATTTTTGGTAGCATTTCCGTGTAAGTTTCATACACCGTTCGACTGTATTCCGTTCCGGAGCCCAACACAATACTTTTCCTCAAGACGAGGACGTAGTCAAAATCCTCGGAACTCTCAACACGACTCAGTCGACTCATTCGTGCAGCTCGAAGCATAAACGAGTCCTCATCCACAAAAAGTTTGGTCATCACATCATCAAAATGACTGAAAGGTCGAGGGATTAAAGTTGACTTAAAATAATATTCTTTTCGTTGCCCATTTTCAAATTCCTACAAAACAAAACAATCCAAAATCATAAAATAATCAACATTATAACAAAGAGTATGCATTTAAAGAAATTGAATTAAAATAAAGAATAAAGTATTTTGAAGTAACTTTGAGTGAACCAGGGCAACCGTCGTACAAAGTTCGTTCATAATTTCCGCTCTCCTCGTTCAGCGTCATTGTGAATCGGAATCCGCCGACTTTTCCCTCAAATGGAAGATTGTGAAGTGGGATTAAAAATGGGATGGGTCGCGGGTAGTCGCATAGACTTCCCTTTCATTTTCCCGCCAAATCACGAGCACGTGACTGTTGTTCAAATGCTGCAAAAGCCATTCATCCGCACCAATGAGAAAAGCATCCAATCCGAGTTGTTGTAAAATGAGGACGAGAGCATAATTATTGTGGATGCAACAACCGCCGTTTCCCTTGTTCTTTTCACCATCAAGTAAAACATACTCGATGGCTTCTTGAGGAGTGGGACAGCGTCTTTGGTCATTTTCCGCTGCACCACATGTCACAGCCTACAAATTTTCAATTAAATGGATCAAAATGAAAACACAACAAAAAAAGTAGGAACATTTTAAGCAATTATTATTGAAAATAAAATGAAAGAGAAACCTGAAAATCAATGTGTTGTTGAAAAGCCAGAACAATTTTCTCGACCAGTTTGTACTTTGATTCAGCTTCAATTATTTTCCAGTGTGGTAAATGCAATTTATTCACTAGGAAATTTTCAACAAGTTGACGAGTAGACATTTTGACTGTGTTTAATGTTGAGCTTATAAAATTGAGTCTGATTGAAACGAGTGTGGATTTAATGAGTGATGAGTAAATGAAATGAAGGTCGTCGGAAATCATATAAAACCAAGTTCAAGGTTTTATCACAGACATTGAAAACTGAACTGCGAATGCAGAGATTAAATTTCATGTAACTTTATTTTCAGAAGAGCAAAAGTATGTTTATGCTTAAGATAGACTCACACACTCGACGTATATGGGTTTTTTTAATTTCTCAGCAGACAGGCATTGAAGTTTACAAGTACTCAAGCACCATCGTAAAAGAATTATTTACAGGTTTACGGTTTTTTTGTGGCCAAATGGTTGAAAATGTTTAGTTTTTATTCCTGTCAAAATTTCAGCTAAAATATTAATGACAAGAGCTAATCTCCTTGAATTTTTAATAGTTTTGTTTCCTTTTTAGAATCTGAGGCAGTTGTCCCGAGTTCAACTTGTGATAGAATTTCTGAAGGTGGAATTGATTCAGGTGTTGCATTGGATAAATCGGGGCGGGAATTTTGAGTGGAGATGGTAGCTTTAAAAAATCCATGTTTCGCCTTGAATGACTTTTCATCCTCTGGCTTGAGATTCCCAATGGATTTGAACAAATTCAATACCTAAAAAACATTAATAATACTTTATTGTTTGTTATAAAATAAAATGGTGGACGACATGGGAAAAGGGAAAAGGTTTTTGGTTGGATTACTCAAAGACAAAAAGACAAAAAACATTTCTTGCCTGAAAGTCAATCCCGAGGTCGCGAACAACTGTGTCACGTTTGGAATTTTCTTGCTGTTGCTGTTGTTTGCTGCCTTTG
Organism: Sminthurinus signatus; assembly: GCA_019776565.1. Lineage (NCBI taxonomy): Eukaryota > Metazoa > Arthropoda > Collembola > Symphypleona > Katiannidae > Sminthurinus > Sminthurinus signatus. The sequence continues at coordinate 468 of JABASP010003170.1, read as the reverse complement.
GATGGTGGCATTTCTTTTTTCTTGGTTTTCTTGCTCCTTTTGTCATTTGACGCCTTGGAATCAGATTCGGATTTGGAGCTGGAAGTTGAGGAAGTGGATTTGAGTTTTTTCTTTGGTGTTTTTTCTGTTTTAAAGTTAGTTGATTTCTTTTGCCTCTTTGTACTTTTGAGCTTAATTGAAAGGGATGAAGTGGAAGAACTTGATCCTGACTCTTCTTTCTTATGTTTTGAATGGCCTCTGAATTTTGCGTGGGACTTTTTATGAGCTCTGACTTTCAGTTTGTCTTTTTTCTGTGCTTGCACTTTTCCGGTTTCTTTGGATTTGGACTTTGTATTTTGGCTGGAAATGATTTTCCCTAAAGAACTTTGACTTGAAGCACCAGTTGATGGGTTTTTTACACTGGATTCCACTTTTGAAACTCTTGAAGCTTGACTTTTGACACTGCTTGAGGAATTTATGACTTTTGCC
>JABASP010003169.1:0-15354 GCA_019776565.1 Sminthurinus signatus | reverse complement strand
TGATTACCCGTGTTGGGAATTCGAACAAAGTCTTTCTGAGGAGACATGAGACGGTGAACTCTGTCTACGAAAACCCCGTATTTACGAAAAATATGTAGCCGAGTTTCGATTCGAAGCCAAGGATACATGAGGATGTTCACCCATCCCACAAAGATGTATCCCGAGCGCAGCAGGCTTAACTTGCTAGGAAAACCTAACTCATCAGTCCCCACTACGGTCCGCCTCATACGAGCAGCATACGATTCATTGCATTGTTGGTGGCAAAAAAAACGATGAACGACGAACAATGAACTAATTAGCAGTGTTCTTTAACTCTCTCATCTATGTACAATGTACAGACTGTAGAAATGGTTGAATTATACACATTACTCGGAAACAGGAAATTTGCGTGTAAATATACTGGTCGACACTTTGGGTTGGCCGTAAACCTAAGTGATGTGTACATCTTCTGCAGTACAGTAGCATCTAGAGAGACATTAGCATCGGCATTGGCATCGGAATTTCGTATACACAGAATCATTCAAAGAAACCGCTAAGTGAGTACTTGTCTCAAGTACGTGCATTTACATTGCATTACGTTACATTTACTCCACAGACATTCCCAAGGTTATTTCCTAGAAACTTGGAGTACCATATCCTTTGGCCAGAGGAACATTCCTGCACACTGCACATCCTTTGACATTTGGCAATGTATTTGTATTTGTACAACTATTCTTATTCAAGTAGCATAAGTTTTCCAGACGCGTGTTTATAAATGTAGGACAGGCCCTGATGTGGTCGGAAGTGCTCACTAACCCAATTAACCTAAAGCGTGATGAGTGATGAAGAGTTGTAAGTTTTCATTTTTCTTCCCTCTCTCTTTTTTTACAATAGCTTCAGATGGTACAAATTTACTTGTGCACATTGTTCCAATTTTTTAAGCCGGCCATTCCTTTAATAATTGTACAATTTTTCTTCTCAAATTGAAATTCTTCATTTCCTTTTGTTGTTTTTTCAGTAGAATGTAGTGAATATTTACTAGCAAATTTTAGACATGCTAAAAAGGGCAGACATGAGATTTAAAAGTATTCTTCATTTTTATTCAAGATTCGAAATTTCAAAGACTAAGTTTTATTGTAAATTGCAGTGTTTTCTTTAAGGATTGAATGGTGGAGTTATTGTTGATGTAGCTTTGGATTTTAGATATGGCATTATATTCTTTGATCTTTTGTGGAGTCATTGTGCAAGAATTCTATTTTCCATTTCAATAGGTACACAGAGGTACTTTACCCTTTTTTCTCGTTTTCGTTGTAATAGAGGAAGAATTCATGGTGCACAGTGTACAGTGCACAGTCTGGGTAGGAAAATCAATGTGCCAGATTCAAATTAATAATGTGAGAGAATGAAAGAGTAAAGAGCATGTACTATGTACAACTTTGTACATGTGAGAAAAGAGGGAGAAAGTAGGTAACAAATGAAGATTTCTTTACATTTTCTTAATTAAAGAGGTGCATGAATGCTGAATACCCCATTTGTTGTTGTGCTAGGAGAGAGAGATAGAGAGAGAGAGGTAGAGTGCAGGATGAATAAAGGAGAGAAAAGTGAAAGAGAAGGAGAAAGAGTTTGTTTGTTGGTTGTTGGTATTCCTGACAGACTATTCATATTCATGGGTTGAGGAACGAATTTCATTAGCTTGAAGCTTCAAGCTCTTCTTGCCTACTTTCTACTTTATATTTGGTACTACCGGATGCCCCAAACTGTGGGTGAATGAGTGTAGACTGTAGACTGTAGGCTGTGTAAAGCGTAGACTACATAATGAGCGAGGTGAAGTGGAGATTGTGCAAGTAGCAAGAAATATACTTGTACTTGTATGCTTTGAAGAAAATGCCTATGCAACATACTTTTTGGTTACACTAACAACTAACAAGTCTAAGAGGAGCAAGAAAAAGGAAAGAGTAAATAAGACGAGGACTCTGAGACTCTGTGACTCTGTGACTCTGTGAGTCTGTGAGTTATGACGCGGTCATGGCCCAACTCAAAGCAGCATGCCAAACGCAGCGTTGCAGTTTGGAATTTCGAGTTTGGACTCACTTTCTCAGCCAGTCATGAGTCGAAAGTTAACCTTATTTGGACTGCATCATTTATCGTCACACCAACACCAACATCAACTAACCAACAAGAGCATCAGTATCAAGTCTCAAGTCTCAAGCATCAACCAAAGTCTGCTGTTCTTCCTCTTGTGTACATCATATGCATGCTGTGCCCCTCTGTTTTAAAGTATGCACAATGTACAATGTACACAGAAGCCTTTGCAAAACTGAAAAATTAAACATGTTTAGAAAGTGAATTATTATTGCAATGTCATTACCATATTTCCGTATAATGTGGCTAGTTTATGTAAACACGTACATAGTAGAAAGGAAAAGCTTCCTTGCTGACCCGATTTATACATACAGAAGTTCATATAAATGTACAAGAAAATGGAACTACTGTAGCAGTGAATCATTTTGTATCTGTAGTACTTGTGATACAGAGTGAGTGTGTGCGTGATTGAAATTTCTGTCTTGATACTGATTGATATTGGTTCACTTGTTTCCTTTTATAGTTTATCTTTTATCGGAAAGACATCAACTTTGTAAAGTCCTCCTTTTAAATTTTATTTTTCAAAGAGTGAAGAATGAATGTAGTGGTTGATTTATTATTCAAAGAACTGTTACTGATTTAGTTTAACTTGGCGTTGTTTTGGGCTTTTACCCTTCTTTCGCCCTTCTCTTTTCTTTCGTTGCTTCTTTCTCTTGGTGGATTTTTCCATGTTCCATGTACGTTATAAATTTATGTTGCCTCTGTCTGTCTATTACTGTCTATTGTACTGTCTGTTTTGTATGTATTATGTATATAAAAGTATGTGTATGAGTGTATTGTGTACAAGGGTGTATAGTGTATAGTGTATAGTGTATAGTCAATACAAATACTTATGTACAAATATAAATAGATGTGCAATGTACATATGGCACAGATATCACATATCGTGCTCGTATATCGTCCCCGAGACAATCAAAGTCAAAGTCAAGCTCAGATGAGAAGCCCAAAGAAGACCAAAACCAAAAAGAAGAAGAAGAAAAAAAGAAAGAAAAAGAAAAAGAAGAGAATGAAAAAAAAACAAGAAACAAGAGCTAAAAAAAGCTCATAGTGTATGACTATTATGGGATGCTTTTGTTGTTGTTTCTTTCTCCCTTGGACTTTCACTCTTTCTTTCTCCTTTATGTTCTCTGCTCTCGTTTTCCTTTTCATTGTCTTCTTTCTCTTTTTTGTATTTTTCTTCAGACTCTATTCTATACATTCTATGTTCTATGTTTTAGATTCTACAGTGTAGAATCTGGAATCTAGGATCTAGAACGTAGAGGCTCGATCGAGATTCAAAGAACAAGGAGAAGAAAAGATGCAGAGAACAATAACAAGAATAATATACATACATTGAGCATTGCACATGTAGTGATTGTATTTGTTTGTGTTTGCTTGGGCTCGTTTGGTTTGGTTTGGTTCGGTTTCGTTTTGAGGTTGAGGTAGCTCTCTCATGTAGTAGAAAAACCGTTGTTTTCTTTCTCCTCTTTCTCCATTCTCCATTCTCCATATTATTACAGATATATTTATATACTGACTGGAAATCTGGTCGGGTCAGGCAGCAAAGATAGAAGGAGAAGAAGAAGAAGAAAAGGAGAATAATAAAAGAGAAAAGAGGAGAGAAAAATAAAGGGAAGAAAAAGGAAGAACCACACATCTTCTTCCACGATTATTCCTTCTGATAAGCTCCATTGTGATTTATGAGACCCCTGGCCTAGCTCTAAATAAATTTGCAGGACGAGTACCAGTCAAAATAAAAGCAAGGCAAGTTGAGGCAAGAGGAAAAGTAAGTATGTACAATGTGGAAGAGAACCAGTCCAACGTCCAAGACACAAAAGTGTGGGTAGATACTTGTGGTGTTTTGGTATATGGTTTCTGATATGTTTGCACTTTACCTTGGCCGCACTATACTCCATATACTCCATACTCTATACCTCACGTGGACATGTATACCATATAAAAAACAATGTCATTGCACACATGTGCTTTATGTCCATGTGTGAACTGAATTCAGACAAATGTATTCCTATATTTGTATTTTTTTTGGTTACGCATCTTGAATTGGTAATAGTACACAGGATTTTGTACTTAGTACTTGATGCTTTGTACAATGTATATTGTACATTGTAGTTGTACATGGCGTGTCTTATATATTTTTCAGATGAAAGGAAGAGTGTGAAGACTGAGTATTGGAGAGTGAAAGGAGAAAGGAGAAAGCAATTCCTGGTGAACAAAGCAAGTATTGAAGAAAAGTAAAACGACAGACTTGAGTCTTGAGTCTGGAATCTTGAATCTTGAAGCTTGAAGCTTGAATGGACAAAGAAGAGCTTGAATTGGAATCGTGCAAACCCTTTAACTGATACAAAACATATCGTATTTTGAAAGTATAATAAATCAGAGACGAGATGGTTGGAAACTGGAAAACACCAAAAGATTTTGTGAGCGGAGAATTATGAAAATCCTCAGAATCACGCTCCTTCCTTTACACGTCTACAGTCTACAGTGTACAGTCGACATGTACTGTGCTGTGCTCAATGTTTATTGTTGAAAATATAACACCTTCTACTTTCATCTACTTTCTTTCTTGTATATTGTATATATATATGTAGTCAAGAAAGAAATCACACACACAAATTTACATAATACATGTAATATTTGTAATTTGAAGGGGTTGAAGTGGAAAGTGGGAAAAGATTTTTTTTTACTCGAGTTTCAATCCGTAGTGATTTAATCCCTCTTAGCTCAGCTCAGCTTAGCTCGGCTTGACTTGGCTTTTGTTTTAGCTGCATTTGGATTGCTATTTGTAGAGTTAGTTTAAGCGGAAGTCAGGTAGTGCAATACAAAACATGTGTGGGCCATTAGTGAGGATTTAAGCCTTTTCCCAGGTACATGTATGTATGTATGTGGTCATAAAGAGCAGGTAGTCCCCGTCAAGTTTTGCACTTTGTTGTATCTGCCACCTGAAAACATGAACAATGTACACTGAACACTGTACAAAACACTGCCTATTTTACTTTGTACATAATGTGCAATTTAAAAGCCTTCTTCTTGTGATAAGAATCTAAAAAGCACTTTTACTTTTACTTGTACTTATGCGTAAAATTTTACTTCTGTACAGTGTACAGTGTACATTGTGGATTGTGCATACTAGACATTTTTTACACACATTCCTTATCATGGGTACTTTTGGATTAGAGAAGTATGAGCTGAGCTGGACTGGACCGTGAAGGTTTAGTGCGGGAGTGAGTGAGTAAATTGTACATATATATATATATTTATATGTTGAAACATCACGAATGACAATTTTCATGCATAAATAATACATGCTGTGTTATTTGTGTGTAGTATGTAGTGTGTAGAATGTAGTTTGTAGCTATTTCATGTTTTTTTTGTCATGTTATGCTTTTATGTTTTATACATGGACTTTGAACACATGCACGTCGAATTCGAGGCTTCACGTAGAATTCAAATTTGTCTGGTGTGCCTCTCTCCTATTTTTCCTATTTTTCGTACGGAGCCCGGGCGTTCTCTTAGATACTCTCCGTCCTCTGCACTGCTTCACTTTTTCCTTGGACCTCGTCTGTTCCTTTTCGTTTTCGCTTTCGTTTTCCTATCCATATTTGTATGTGGAAAACGTGTGAGAGTATATGTATCTACGCTCGCAATAACATTTTGTACATTCTAAATTTTGTACTTTGTACATTGTACATATTTTGACTCCATTTGCTCCTGCTGAAAATCCACTCAACGTTGTTGAGAAGACACACGTGCCTTGCCGATTTTTCTTTCCATCGCGCTGCATCACGTCACAGGACTTGACTTCACATCACATCACATCACATCGCATCGCATCAACATCCTCTCTCACTTGAGCTGGAACACACTATTGTTGCATGCAAATTTTTATACTTTCTCCTTGATGTACTCGTACTGTGGAATCAACATTCGACATTCTACATTCTACACTCTACACTCTTTTCTGTATCCAACCTCCAATTCAACCTTTCTACGCAAAGTAAGAATGCTATATTATTGTAGATTGTAGGTTGTAGATTGTAGCCTTGAAGGAAAGTAGTGGTAGGATATTTGTACGAATACTTATGCACCCGACCTGCGAGATCCCTTTCTTTCTTTATAGTCACATGCACATGAAGAATATTCAACTTTCAACATTCAACATTCAGGGTTCAGCACAATCAGAATGTCAATTTCCGTGCCCTTTGTCTGGAAGTAAATCATACATTTTGCAAATTCCAAATTCCGCTTTCTTTCCACATCCATAAAAAATACATGCGTTTGTACTTGAACTGTATACAGTATACAGTAGGTGATACAAATAACTGGATTTCCCATTTCATTCTCCACACGCATTTTAAGGATATGTATTCGTACGTACGCATAAATTCTAGTACCTTGAACATTATAGATTGTACACCGCACACCTACATATTTGGTACCCACCGTCGATATGTTGATATGATATTATAGCATACTCATAGTCTCTCATTCCTCATTCCTCATCATCATGCATCGCTTGATTCCCCTTTCCACATTTTGCTTAACTCGATACACGGAGCGGAAATATGTTTTCATTTTCACATTAACATTAACCTTTACTCCCGTACGCATTTCCTACCTTTGAATGTTTTGAAACAGAAACAGAAACAGGAAGAGGAAGGAAATGGCATTGGCATTGAGAATGGAGAATGGAGAATGGAGATCCTCGCTACTGGAAAGAAGATGGAGGAGGGTTATATTTTTCTATTTATATTTATTGCAATTTATCCCCATTTGAATCCAAATTTAGATACCTTTCCTCTTTCCTCTTTCGGCTTTCGTCTTTCCTTTTTGGTCTTTGGTGGAGCAAAAATAACTCAGAAAAAGTCTTTCAGACTGAATGCGTTTGAATGTTGAATGTATCGTATTTCAGAGAAATTTGAATTTGAATACACGCGTAGCAGGCGTAGAATATTTTGTATTTTGATGGCTTATCGACAGATTTACGGATTCACATTCATCTCAATCTAGGTATGGCTTGTTTGAAAAGACAAAAACTATAATGTATGTATAAATCTAGGAAACTTGATGGGTTTGTCTTTTCTTTTGCAACATGGATAGTTCAGGCCTTGTCAATTTTACTTTGTCATATGTATATTTCTTCAACTGCATTGTAAAGCATTAGAATTTTTTCCGAAATTCCGAATAGCCAAATTGTAGATATATAATATTAAGATATAATTTGCAGGCGTTGGAACTTAAAATTTATTTAAAATTCCAAAGATCTAAAATGCGGTGTGTCAATTTTACAATTTTTGCATGCCTGCAAATTTAAAAAATAATTTAAATCAAAGGATCAAAATCTCCTATAAAAGGAAAACGCAGAGATGGTCAAAGATTTTAATATTGCTAAAAATCATAAAAACTCAAACTATTGGTACTAACGGAGGTTAAACTATCAATGGATTGATAAGGAGGAAGAAAGTTCTGTTGTGTAAGATATTGTGTAGATATTGTAGATTGTAGAGAATACGCATCGCCATGGGGACTCGTAGATTCTAAATCTAATAGAAAAACAGGATAAAGGAAATCCACACTACAAGGCATATGTTGTATGATATCCATCTATGACATTTGTACAAAATATAGATAAAAATTGAAAAAAAGCAAGGTAGATGAAAGAATATAGATAGAAAGGGTGTTTAAGGAAATGCGTAAATTCTTTATTCTTTATTCGTCATATTTCACATGTGTATTTGTAGTTTGTAGTTTATCTATTTTGGATTTTTACTTGGTGTGGGATAATGGATACATTCACAATGTAAAAATATACAATACACACCCATGCATGATGCATGACTTGAGATCTGATGAGCTTTGGTTTCCTGTATTCAAGAGACCCTATTTCCGATCTGTGGATTTCAAGAACCCCAAACTGAGCCCTGTTTTTCCTTTCTCATATTTTATCCACTATCCACATATAAACTCCACGTTGCCCGAATTTACACTACACACTTTATGTACATACAACATATAGCATATGCTTTCCCCGTTCCTCACTCCCGTTCCTCACTTTTACTATTTACCAAATGGATGAAAACTTATTGCATAATGTGTAAGCTACATATCTTGTGCTCAATATCACAAACATCCAAAACATCCCAGAGTACGTGTATGGCTTTTTTTACTCTTTCCCCCGTTATTTATTATTGTCATTTCCTTTGAAATTTGGTGGATTTAAAAGCATTTTAACCCCATAAGAAAACGTACTATTTTGTGACAGATATGATCTATAAAAAAAAGTATTCACTTGGCAGATAAAAGTTCCTGGACGCATTACGCAGATCTAGAATTATAATTAATTGATTCACCGTTCATCCTTTCATCGCCTAAAACAAAGTTTACCTTTTTGATCAGTGAATTGTGATTAAAGGAAAGAGGACACAAATAAATTTATACTCGTATTTTGGCGCAATAGTTTATATATCATTTCTGTATCATTTCTATAACATTTCAAAGTCTATGATAACAAATATTAAGGAAATAAAACGACGATCCAACTCCCAGCTCCAACTGAAGATGGGCTAAAAAAGATGAATGGACGTCAGCGCAGAGTCCCAGGAGAGTGTAAAGAGAAATTATGCGGTGCGTTGTTTATAGTTGTATATTTTGGGTGTATTTTGACAAGAATCTACGCATCTATTCCAAATTTTACTATGTATTTGTATCTGTTCCCCGTATACTGTATACCTTATTGTATTTTTAACATACAAAAGAAAAACTCACATGATAAACTAGTGTTGCTCTCGTTTACTCTTGCTTTTTGTCTAATGTTACTATCTATGCGTATTGTGTTTGTCCCTTTTCATCTTTTCGCACTTCTTCCTCATGCTTTTCTTCCCTCATCCTCATATTTATGTTTATATATACATTTACGCATACTCTCCAATTTCCAAGTAATTCTCCAAGTAAATACACATACTTGAACTTTCCTGTATTCTTGTATTCTTATATTCTGAAGAGACTGGCATATGAAATTAATACAGGAAATGGTGCCAATAGAAATGGGACAGTCTGACAAGGGAGCAACATGACAAAGTTTCTTTTCTCCCTGTTGTATTCTATGGTATTTTCACATCATTTCATTTCCAATGAAAGTACCTACTACCTACCTACAACTAGCAACCCAGGATTCAAGTACAATGTGTACAAGGTATTTGTACATGTACAACGTAAAAAGTAGGAGGTACGAGGTACAATGTAAAATTTACAAAGGGGGGACGAAAGAAATGGAAAGGTATGCTCAAAGCTCAAACATTACACATTTCTCTCCTTTTACCATGCTCTTTGAGCTGGAGTTGGATTTGGATTTGGAGTTTGGCCTCTATAAGTAAGTGCATCAATTTTTCAGCTATGATAGATGACTTACATTTAATATAGTGCTTCTTTTCCTCCTACCATTTGCTACTCTGCCCTTCTTCCTACTTGTGTACTTTCACTTTTGAGTTCCTCCATAATCCAAACTCCATGCTCCATGTTCCGTACTCCACACACAGTCCTGAAGATACATATATCAAACCTCTCTCTCCGTCATTTACCTTACCTCGGTCTCTTTTCAAAAGAAGACGACATGTACTCACATGTATAGATAGATACATTTAGTAGGTACATCTACAATCCACAATCTACCGTACCAACAACATACACATTTAAGTAAATACAAGGCAACATGGTCAATGTAATATTATAGTACTTATGTGTAGAGCGTAGAGTGTGCAGAGTGCAGAGTGTAGAATGAACGAATGACTGAATGGATGTAAGCTTGAGTAGTTTGATAAACAACTTGAGCCCACACAAATGTGCAGACAATTGAAGATGAACTACTACCACTACTACTCCTTGGTTCCAAAAAGTAATAGATAAAACACATAATCAAAATGGTACGCACACAACTGGGAAATGTACCTGTATAAATGTGTAATGTCCATTATACATTGTACATGAGCACATAATATTTGTAAACAAGTTTCAATTTAATCTCAGTTATGGGTAGAATTCATGTGCAATCTACTTTCACGGTTATCCAAGATAAATCCATGGAACAGAACTGGCGACATTCTGAGAGCAGAACAGCACAGAGCAAAGATTAAACTACTCCTCTCTTTTTGGAAATTTGTGAGCCTTTTCCTCTTTTTACCTAACGAAAATTACTATTACTATTATTATATGATCTGTTATAAAATGTCTGTATGTCTGTGAGTTTTGAGTTTGACTCAAAGAGGAATCAACGTATCAACGTTATTGCCATCATTATTATTATCGTCATACATTTGTTTGTGTAGAAGGTCATATTAGGTTTTTATGGAGCACGAAACTACCCAAATAAAGCATGCTTTCATTTCATCTAAATTCTAAATTGTTGCAGTAGCTAAAGTTGGTCTAGTTTATAATATAATTTAAGTTGAAGTTGAAGTTGAATTTGAAATTTGAGCGGTGGCATTTTGATTTCCTGACTTCCTCCATCCTCCATGTAAAAGTAGATTATATAAAAAGAATACATTTAATACAAAATACGCAGAAAAAAGTAAAGAAAGAAAGAAAGAGTACAAGGAGTCCCGTTGTCATTCCTTTGTACTTTGTCCAATTTCAACATTTGAAATTTTTAGAGAAAAAAAGGTACAAGGTACAAGACGTGGACAATAGACATGAACATGATCTGACGGAGGAGCTCATAAAATATCCAAGGTAGATGGACTCATGTAGTATTTAGTATTAGTAAAGTACGGAGTATTCTATATGTAATACTTAATATACTATGTACTTTAGAATCTAGAATCTAGAATGTAGAACAACATTGAGAAATAGATTTGCAACGGACTAGTGAGTCCTCTTTTCTTCTGTTGTATTGAATTGAGGACTTCTTTTGTATTGTAAATTGTAGTGTCTTTATCCCTGGGAAAAGACTGAAACTGAGAAATGTTTAGGTTGAGTTAAGTGTTGAGCGTTGAGAGTTGAGAGTTGAGAGCTGTGTACAGAATAAAATTGAATGCTGAGAACTGAGAACTGCGAACAAGGACAGGGAAAATGTATGAAATAGATAGATAGAAGAACTTCTCTAGAAAATAGAAAATATTTTCCTCTTCTTCTTCCTGTCTCCACAGTTACTTGCTCACTTTTCATTGCGTATGTGTGTGTTTGTGTGTTGTGTGTGCCATTCAGAATTCAGAGTCTAATGCGAATGTTAATACAATGTAATGTCATGTCATGTAATGTATCCAGTTTCCAGTGTTCACTATTCAATATTCAGTAATCCAGTACCCAGTATCCACGTGGGTGAAATGTGTTATTCTGATACAGACATAATTTTTTACCAACGCTCTCCTGTCTCTTCCACATTGCAGTTTACCATGAAATGGTAAATAGGAGATACCTCCTGGATTCTGGATCCTCCACTCTCAACTCATTGTTGACATTTACAAATGCTAAAGTCTAAAGTGTTGAAGGAAGAACGAAGAACCAAGAACGAAAGACCAAACCTGAGAAAAGCAAGGAAAGAAAAACTTATTGTCGAGTAAACACTTGAGTTCTACTACAAGTCTTTGTGCTCTTTGTACCTTGTGCACAAGAAATATCGACGCAGTGTTTTCAATTTAGAAAACTCTTCAAAAAAAAACTCTAGTGTGTTATTTATTATGCATGTACAAAGTACATGGCACGTTTTACCAAAACACTATAACAAGAACAAGAAAAGAATTAAGGAAAGATTGTATTTTTATTTTTAAACCGTTTCTTATTTCAAAAATGTAAGTACAACTTGGATGATGTGAGACGTGAGTAGTGAGTACTGAGCAAGAATTCAAGAGTGGAAAATTTTAAACAATGAAAATTTCCTACGGAAAATACTGCGAATATCACATACAAATTGAAAGGGAAGAGAGATCTACGGATTTAAGGATTGAGAATCACTAGACGCTTGATACTGGAATTTCTTATTAATTTTTGAAATCCTTTTGAAATTTAGGGAGTCACAATTCACACATCAGACGCGATGGGCAGATGTGAAACGGACAGACGAGACATGAAAAATCAAACAACTGAAAGTAATTTCTGACTCTAGTTTCATTTCCTGTTCTAACAGGTGCTTGATTTTCAAATCGAGTAAACAGCCATTGATCTGAAATTTTAGACGAGAAGAATAAGAAATCAAACCATGGGAATAAAACAAATCTTTTTTCTGTGTCTGCACTCTTTTTTATTGTGAAATAAGAGTAATACAGAGTAGAGAAATTTTCTCGCTTTTGATTTCATGTTTCTTACATCTTGAGATTTAAGCCTTGAGCTTTGAGTTTTGAGTTTAGAATTCCGAGTTTTCCGAGTTTTGAGCACAACTGAATGTGTTGGTTGAAGCACGAGTGTGGAATCAAATTCTGAAATCCCAAGAGTGAAAAATCGTACGAGTCTACTCACATGTTTTTTTTATATGTTTTGTAGTGGGAGATGATTCTTAACGCATTTTTTGATGTTCAAGCTCCTCATCTTTTAACTTTTTTTTATATGTTTTATCTTTAACTTAGTCTCACATTTTCCATTCAAAAAATCATCAATGTCTTCAAAAATTCAGGTTGTTGAGATTTGTTCATCTTCATCTTTCAAAAAAAGTATTTTTTATCCAAATGTATATAAGCTAAGCTTCATAATAATGTGCTCCAAGTTTTAAAATTTTCATGAATTTTATACAAAAATAATGCAAGTTGTTTTCTCCGAGAGAAAGTAAAACTAAAGAAAAGAAAATCAAGAATACTGTGAGAGTTGTTATGGAAAACAATAGAAAAATAGAACAGTAACTGCCGTCTACCAGTTCTAGCTGGGACTGTGAAAGCTACTGTTGAATGCAGAGAGATGGGAGCCAAATCAAGCCACGGTGAAATTCTCCGCTTTTACTTTCCCCAATATACTTCTCCAGTGGAACCGGGTAACTACATATCTAAAGGAAAAGCCATGGAGAGAAAGCGGGTGTCTACAGTCTACATTCTACATCCATCTGCACTTGCTCAACGACAATGTTTGACGCTGCGGTTTCGACTGGAATTTCTAGATGGCATGCGAATCATAACGTGAACGTGAATGTTTCTTTCTCAATTAACTCGATGAAAGTCCTGTAGAAACAAAAACATTCTTGTCATTTTCCCCAGTCATGTTGTTTTTGTACAGCGACGAAATTTGCAAATGGACTCATTTATCAAAAACCCAACTGAAGCCACAACTTGGAAAAAAGCAAACAAAAAACGAAACAATCAACAGTTACGTAAAACGGTTACGGAAGAACATTTCAGGTAAATAATTTGAACAAGGCCCGTGGCAAATATTATCCTCTAATTTCGTTCTCGTGTGGCTCAAAATAGATGAAACTTTGCTTTTGCTCCCGTTGTCCCCCTGCAAAACCCACTGTAGCATTTATACATTTATACATTAAATGTTTTCATTCTCACAAAACGATTCTTAACTGTCCTAATTAAAATTGTACATGTCCCCAAAAAGTTGACAACTCACCAAATTGCAAATAATTTACTTTTGACATCTAAAAGTGGACACACTCAACTTCATAACTGGAGATTTGAAGCGGAGAAAGTTGGATTCTTGATGAAGTACACGGACTTTTACAAGAAAAACGAGGATGATAATTAAACAATTAAACTTAATAATGCCAAACAAATTTCAGTCACCAATTTTCTGCTATTCACTATTCACATACCAAAATCAATTAAGACTTTGTCAATTTTGTCATTATTTCATTCCAGCTTCTGGTTCTTTCTTCAACTCTTTTTACCCAGTCCACAGCTCCTTGCTCACTGCATAGAAATATCTAAGAAATATCCATATTTTCAAAGTAAAAAGTAAAAACAACTCAAATCTTTCCGAGTTCCGGCTTATTTTACAAAATTTCGGAGTTAGATTTCTCATTCAAGTCTCTATATTCGGTATTCGGTATTTTCATTACTTTTCATTACTTTTCAAAATAAATAAATGAACATATCCAGAAAAATTCCAAAGTGTTTTATAATTTTCATTGAGTTTGAGCCTGTGATTTTTCCCTTCAAAATAAATTCAAAAGTGGGGTAAAATTTCAAATTATTTCTTCTTTTCTTTTGATTTTCAGTTTCAGTTTTAGTTTGCACGGAGAGGAAGTTTTAACGGAAACATTGAAATCAAAATCAAGATGTTGACCTTTGCAGAAAATGGATGGAATTTCCAGGGGCTGAAAATCTGCTCCGCTTTGAATCTTCTCCCAGTGGAAATTGACATGAAAACAGGGAAAATCCAAATACAGTCGAGTAAAATGAGGATTTTTCTGTGTAAAGTCCTCTTTGGCCTTGCAATTGCTCACTGTTTTTATATCATTGGCAGACTCGTCCAATCCACTTTGATCGAGCCTGAGAAGTATTTCCGATGGGATCATTTCATCGTCCATGCGCCCTTTGCAGTGACTTACACTCTCACGTATTTCACTGGATTTCGTCTCTTTTGGAAACAACCGGACGAGTGCATGATGATCAACAACCACCTTTTTGTACAGAGGGAAAATCCCGTGCAAAAAATGATGGATGAAGAAAAGGTGGAAGAGGAGGAAATACAAGAAAAATCTGGAAAACAAGGTATTTGAAACACCAGCAACCAATAACCAACAAATTTTAGTATAGTTAGGTTTTAATTTATAAGGTTTGACCTCGGTCAAATTTCGCGCAAAGTCCACGCTTTTTCATAATAGTAATTAATAATTATTGCATTTTTATTTCTTTACATGGCCCAAATCCGTTTCCGCTTTCCGCTACAGCTCAAGCAGAAGAATCAAAATGGAGTGAAGAGAATGTCAACGGATTTGGCTCAAAGGTGCGCCCTCTGTTGACCTGGCCACTCAAGTATTCTGTGGATGAGCTTTTGGCCCGAATCTTCCTCCCTGCGATGGTGGAAACGGAAATGTTCACAGCACTCATTTACGCTGTTGATCTGAATCGCCCTCAATTTTTGTACTCTTCTCTGCCGCCAGAGTATCAAAATGTCGTGAGTTTCCTCGGATTTTTGAGTATTGAGGTGATTGTGCTCACAATATTTTTCGTCATCTCGTTCTACTCTCTGCTAAGTCAAATCCTCTTTTTCGGAAAGTGTCAATTGGAGTTAAAACAACTGGATCTTCAACTCAGGTGACATTTCAATATGATTTTTAAAAAAACTGATCTCAAACCTTCAAAAAAAAAGTCA
>JABASP010003168.1:0-15356 GCA_019776565.1 Sminthurinus signatus | reverse complement strand
AATTAGTTAAGTATATTAATATTATAATATTTTGAAAGTGTACGTGTTTTGTTAGTGTTGATGAAATTTTAGACTAATATTTTTGTTATTATACTTTTTTCAGCTGGAACCTGGTCATCACTCAGTGAAAGCCAACATTGAAAATGTTACGAGTGAAACGGAGAAAGATATTCCTAATATTCTTCATGTTATTTTTCCCCTTCCTACTCTACTCTGTGGATTTTTCCTTTTTGGAAGGGAAGAAAGAAATTCTTCTTGATGGGAATAATTATCTTGAAATGAAGGGACCCAGAGCTGTACTTGTAGATTTACCTGGATGTCTAATTCCTCTGGAAATTGAATCTCCAGAAATAACTGAAACTGATTTAGAAATCTGTGATAAAAACCGACCTAGTTTTACCCATGTTCAAGGAAATGTAAGCACTTATTAGTTATTTATATTATGATTAGTTACGTATTATGTATATGTAATTCAGTATTATTTATTATTCTTATGATTCAATTTACAAATTGCACATGAATTCTGTGTACATCATAAATCATAATATTATTATCCAATAATGAATAATATTTTTTTACCTCTTGCAGAAATTATTTATTAATTCAACTTTCCAAGGACTCTCATGCTGCTACAAATCAATTAAGAAGGAACATGGTAGTGATCAGAATGCTGTGTAAGTAATGCAAAATCTATAACTTATTTTTTATAACGTATTAAAAACTGTCAATTTCAATAAACTAATTCAACTTATAAAAATATAAAAATGAAGAAGAGAAATAAGAATTACAATTTATTTACAATGGACTTTGTTTGTGTATTTGTGATTTAGGATTTCCAATGATTGTAAGAAAGTAAAAGGATATGAAGCTGAGGTTGATGAGGATGCTATTGTCGTGATTTGTGATTATGCTGGTCAAATTTATGATGACTACCATGCCATTGCAAGGAAGAAATCAAAACTCATTACAAATAACTATGATGTGCCAAATATTGTCATGATTGGTTTAGGTGAAAGAAAATGCATTTTTTTCCAAAATCATTTTTAAAATTTTTAAGTTATCATATTATATCAATACTAATAATAATCATTATTAAAATGAAAAGTAGAACGGAGAATATGAGAGTTTATTTGTGTTTTATTTTAAGACAGCATTATTACTTGGTTAATTTTTGATAATGGATGTGTAATTATTTCAAATGTAGTACAAAACTAATAAAGATTTATTGTTTTCCCAGATTCCGTTTCTAGATTCCACTTCCATCAATTCATGCCAAAAACAAAACAAGTTTTAGAAAAATTAGGCTCAGTCGAACTTCTTGGCTACACAAAAGGTAACTTTTTTATATTAACATGAGTGCCATTGTGTAAATATGACCAAGATGTATGCATATAGTATTTATATATCTTGATATGACTCTAGCTGACGGTTTTGATATTTGATGGTCGTTTAGTTTTCTGGGGGAACTTGCAAATAATTCTGATTCTGGAAAAAAATTTTTTTACCTATCTATTTATTGTGTGTTGACAGTTGACAATGCACAGGGGTTTCACTGAAAAATCCTGTACTAAAATAATAAATATATTTCTATTTCTATTTATGTTTTCAATTTGCAATTTTTAGTGGGAGAAAATACTTTTCCAAACGTCGTAGCTTTTCTCAGTGGATACAGTGAGGACGAGCTACTAAAATTTTGTTACAATCGCTCAAAACCAATTGATTCTTGTCCGTTTCTTTGGAATGGTTTGAGAATGGACACAGCATTCATGGAGGATGCACCTGGATTAGCAATTTTCAATTATTACAAATTTGGTTACTTCAATCAACCCACGACATACTATTTAAGACCACTTATGCTAGCAGCGTCTAATGACTACCATCCTTACGTAAGTTTTAAGTTAATAAAAAATACAAAAGGCATGGCATGCTTCCGTATGAATAGAAACAATTTACAATTTTTCTTTTACGTTTTAAATAAAAGGTAAAAGAGCAATGTCAATGAAGAATCTAATTCTAAATTTCACATAAGTATTTAATACAATAATTATTTAATATCTTGAATATGTAATATCTTGAATTTACAGAAATTACAGTTTCCTTGTGTCGGATCTCATTCAACGGAAGCCTTCGTTCTTAATTATATAGAGCAGCTATTACAATTAGATAACCCAATTTTCCAATTCATTTGGCTAACGACTTTAGCCCATGAGAATGCAAACAAATTACCTGCAGCGGATACCTTATTTTCCAATTACTTCGAAAAACTGAACACTTCAAATACTATTTTGATATTCATGTCTGATCATGGACTTCGTTTTGGAGATACCAGGACTACTTTTAATGGATGGTTCAATGAAAAACTCCCTTATTTTACTATAACCATTCCACCCAAAGTTAAAGCATTTTTAGGAGAAGATCGAATCAAAACTTTAAAATCCAATGTCAAGTACGTCCATTTATTTTTTCTTTTTCAACTGAATACTTGTGATTCGTAGAAATACAGGATCATATATTATAATAAATTGTAATAATTACCTATGAAACTCCATGAAGAACAGGATTTTAATGAAATTCATTGTTGTAATTTTTAACATTTTTAAAATTTCAGGAAACTGACCACTCCATTTGATATTTATCATACTCTGATGGACATTGTCACAGCTTATAAAGTCAAAGATGTGGAAAATACAACTCTGTTAAAAGACCAAATACCTAGAACTCAAGGTCAATCATTATTTACTGAAATTCCTCCAGAAAGAACTTGTAACGAGGTGAGTGCGTTTTTACTGTATATATAATATAAAATATAATATATTATGTAAATACAAATAGATATCAAATTGAACAGTTTGGGACTAAGTGCTAATGTTTTTGTATACATAATATCTTTTATGAATTTAGGCTGGTATTCCAAAGGAGTATTGTGCCTGTGCCAATTTACAAGCGATGGATTTTAGAGAACCAATTGTTGAACAAACTGTAAATACTGCAATGGGGAAAATAAATTCTTGGATGCCAAGAAGATGTCGACAACTTTCTCTTGACCAAATTACAGCTGCAGCAAAAAAGAATGATGAAGAACTTATTATTGGTTTTAGAACAAGGCCAGGTGGTTTTGAATTTGAGACAACTGCACGATTCGATGGAAATAATGCCAAACTCCAAATCCGACGTGTTAATCATATCACTGGTGTTTGGTGTGTCAATGATTGGTTTTTAGAAGCCTATTGTTATTGTGATCTCCTTGGAATCATTTTAGAGTATGTTAGGGGTTAACTTACAAAAGATAAAAATGACAGATGTGTATTAGACATGAGACATGAATAATGAATCATATAAGACAGGAAAAAATACTTTAAATATATATAATATATATTATGTAGGCTTTATATTTTTCTACCAGTACCACCTTTAGCTTTAGAGAATTTATATTACATACATTATATAAATATATAGGTATTATTATACAAAATATACAACATCAAGAGCTATATTACAACTCCAAAAACATATAGGTCTGATATCCTTCCACCGTCTCTATTTCAACTATCAACATGTTATACATGTAGACTTGAAAGGTACTATTTTTTCTCATTATATTTTATTTTTTTTAGTTTATTGTTCTTTTTTTTGTTATACAAACACCTGTATAATATATAATCGTAAGTGTAAATGTGATAAACAAAAGGTGAGATATTGATAATTTTCCTTTTGAGGAACATAGGAACGTTGTGAATACCTATAAAAAACATATAAAAACAGTCATGTTGCCAATTCAATATCATTCTCACAGTTTTAAAAGTATTTAATAGGTAGACGGGCAGCTGCAGATGTACGTGCTACTTTGTTTTTATTGTAATTTTTTGTAACGTACACGAGAATCTGTTTTTGTTAATTGTTTCTTCTTCCTCTACGTCGTGTATCATATTATACTCTGTAACCTTTTATAAGTTAGTACAATAGATTGACTCAGCTATTGTACTAGAGCCGCAATAAAAAATATACTCAAAATAAATAAATTCGTATACCATAATAAATAAATGTAAATTAAAAATGGTGTACTAGATACTAGATACAATGGTATTTTATAATGGATAGATAATGTACGACTGCATGTTGTATAATATTGTTTTTGTACAACTCTCACAATGAAATTATGTATCGGTCGTAAAAAAATATACTCATCTCATATGATATAATCTCATGTCAACCAAAATTTAAATTCTCAAATATCAAATACAAGTTCTCACATTTTCCAACTACATTGTGCAAAATTTTATTGTTGTGTAGAACTTTTAATATACAGTAAATGTACTTATGTATGATTTATATTTACTCAATTCTAACAATGTTATTGTATTACCAATTTCCGATTGTTGTGTATTTCAAGTGATCAATTTACATAAATTGGCTATTATCATTTTGCAAGTTGATGAAAAAGGTGTATTGTTTAGAACAAAGTTTATTCATTTATCAGTACTGTATTCAATTCAGAATCTTCTGTTTCCATCTTTGTACATATGCAGTTGTTTTGACTGAAACATAAAATAAACCAAAATGAATCTCAAATAAGAAAACGACTCATTTCTTCCTTTCTTTGTTTCTTCCTCTTTCATTCTTCCTTGTTGAATTTTTATCAAGCTACTATGTCAGCATCTAAGCGCCAAAGCAATTAACATCATGAACAGACAGTCAAGTGCAAATTTATAAGTTAATTTTAAACAGTATTTAGTAAATCCATAAAACTTTTACCGTCGAAACATTCCTCGGAAGAAAAATATATACTACCATGGAAATGGTAGCATAAATCTGAGGAAGAAGTGTAGATGGCGATAGGAGTAAAAAAGAAAAGCCGCACGTACATACTTTGTACGAAAAACATTTTCAATCTGTAGAGGATCTTCACTATTCTTCCTTATCTCCCGTTGTTTTTGCAAACCCCATATCAAATATTAAATATTCACAATAACTTATAATTGGCAGGATACTAAAACAGAAGAAGAACCGCAATGCATACATCTTACACATTACATATATGCAAATTGCTACCACACATGAAAACAACTTCATAAGAGGTAAATTTGTTTTTTTTTGGTGAAATTTCTTTTATTTTTTCTCCAGAACAAATGAGACGAAAATTTTTAGTATTTTTCCTCAGTATTACATTGTTTTAATTCTGAGGTTTCTTCGTTATAGATAACAGATAACTACGAGGAAATGAATTCATTACAACAGTTTGTAGTTCGTAGAGTAAAACATTTTGTTTCACTTGTTTGCTATATGGTTTACGGTTTATGGTTGATAATGTAATATTCCTATTTTCTTTATCCATCTTTTTTTGTTATTCCTGTTCTTGGTTCTTGGCCTTCTTTATTCTTTACATTTCCTATTCTGATTCTTTCTTCCCTGTTCCACCATATCTGTACATTGTACATTGTGCATTGTGTGTGCATAGTGAATAGATATAAAGATGTAAAGATGTAGCGGAAGTGTGTGTGGAGAAGGCAAAATGAAATTGATTGATCGGTTAGATTCCTTCCGTCTCGGGGTCTCGATTTTTTATTCAACTTGATGAGATGGGCGATGACACATTGTGTAATCTAAGTACGTTGAGAATTGCAAACTGAGGATTGAGAAGAATGGAGAGTCAGTTACAGCATCTCCTCTTCATTCTCCATTCTACGTTCTCCATCGGATATTATGTATAATGTAATCTATGGGATGGAAATCATTCTCATTTCTCGTCTCTCATCCTAGCTTCAAGCACACAGCACATAGTATATAAAACATAAAACGTAGAACCAAGACATTCAGAAGAGGAAAACTTGGAAAAATTTATAGGGAAATGGAGAAAAATGTGAATAGTACACACAAGTGTGGGTGTGCTTCCTTGTCATTTACTATGACTACGACTATATGAGTACATCATCTTACAATTTCAGAATATTGGATAAAGTATAAAGTGCCACTGGTTTTTGGGTCCACTTGATGCATTTCGGAGATGAGAAAAGATCAAGTTCCACCCCTGACTCTGGACCTGGACCTGGATTTGATCTTGTTCAACGTACAATGTACAATGTATGATAGAAAATAAGATATGTATGATGTGTATGATCTGGATTCTAGATAGCTTATACAGGAAAATAAATGGCTGTTGTCTATCTTCATTTCATACTTTTTTACTGATTACTTTTCCATCCCAAACCAAACTCTTGTATGATGTAGTTCACATATGATGGAGAATGTAGAATGTAGATATACGTACAACGTACAGTGTACATTTTACATATATATCACCATCTGAATATTATCAAATTCACATGACTGTAATAAGGATGGGCCACTTTTAACTTTATATCAAAAAGACTAAAGAGTAAAGAGGAGAGAGATAAAAAAGATAGAGTTCTTCATCTTTATCATTCAAGACGCAAAAATATCAAGATATAATACCATCTCCATCATTTTCACAGATAAGTACCTTTATGTTTTTTTGAACCATTCTTTTCCATACTATTTTTTTTTACATACGTATACAGTATACACATATATAGCTACAGTATATATAGCTATACGCAGTACACAGTATACAGTCATGTACAGCTGTTTCCGACAATTCAATCCATCCCATAATACATACATCTTGTTCTAGCTCCAATAACCAGCTCTATGGAGATTTTATCCTACTACTAGATACTATAGATACATTTTTCCTTCTTCTTAATCTTCGTTAAAGAAACGATATAATATAGGAAGGAAAAATGAAGAAAAAGTACATTGAAACCAGCTGAGTTTAGCTACATAATACATACACATCGAGATAGTGATAGGATCTTGAATCTTGAATCTTGAATGATGAACGATACACATGTTGAAAAGCTGTACATTGTACATTGTACATTGCACTTTGTGAAGATCACGGATTGGGATAATACGTATTACATATTACATATGGAAGATGGTACACTCCACATTCCACATTCCACATCGTACATGGCCCATATAAAGGAGGGAGGAAGAAAAGGGGCGAAAAAAATCAGGTCAATGCTGTGATGGGATGTGATATGTGATGGACAAAGAAAGGATGAGACTGGAGACTGGAGAAAAGAGAATGATTGAAGATCGCCAGCGTTCTTCCATTTCATCATTGATTTACTTCCAGTTTCCAGTGAAGACATCCACAATCCACACACACACACACATTTTACATGTATAAAGTATAAAGAATAAAGAATATAGACAAAGGTATAGACTGAAACCAATTTTTTTCAGTCGGTATGTACATAAAAATACTGATACAGATACATACGCACAAGTGAAGATGAGGGACGCACAACTGAAATGAGTGCAAGGACGTACTTTTTCACCCCGTTACTATAAAAGCCACTAAATAACTAAGCGTACACGAATACGAATATAAATAGTCATGTTCTGGATTCTGGATTCCGGATTCTGGTTTCTGGAGTCTAGAGTTTGGATTGTACATTGTACATACTTTTAGGTGGGATGCTGACATGTCAAATTCCTTCGTCTTTCAAAGAACACAGGAACAAACAACCTAGTGGTCAAATACTCTCACAGGACCATAAGATAGCTTTTATATATTGCAAGCTTAGGAAAATGCAAAAGCCAAATGCACAAGTGAACACTGAACAAACAACATGACATTTAACATAGAACATTGAGCTGGAAGGCATTTTTTATCACTATTTACTTACTTTCACTCCTTCCTTTCCTTCTCAATCTTCAGTCTTCAATCTTTTACCCTTTTTTTGTCAATAGTGAATAATCCATTTGCAGTCTCTTTCACCCTCCTAAAATGAAATCGATGTAGGATGTAGGAGGTACCACGTACGACGTACCCTGTTCTAAGTTCTAAGGCGTCAAATCGGGCAGAATAACCCAACTTTGATTGCTAAATCCAGGAATATTTCCATGGCATCTGAGCATTTGGCATTTGAGCATGTATGAAGTGGCAAGCTAAAACTATTGGTTTATAATAATATTATGTATGTTGTATGTATCATGTACATTGTGAAACCTATCCCAAAATTTGCAAATCCTTTGGGAGTATTATATACAAACGTTATATCATCCATGTCATTTACATTATTATTCTAGGATTACATGCATTCCCACAGGAAGTAATCCCACACTGATATGTTTATGTAGGTATACATGTCATTTCTACGAAGATGAAAACCTCAAAGAGAGAGATTATTTTGTGGTACTCAAAATTCGAAATTCGACATTCAAAAATGATTAACTTAAGTGCGATCGGCATTCAAAATTGAAAACAGTCAGTGAAAGAATCCTTCAGATTATATCTTACATATATATCAATTCAACAAGAAGCAAGAAGTGTAGATACTCAAATCTCAAACTTCAAATTGTGCCATCTTGCATATCGGTACAAAAAGATAACTATGACCACTTGTACAACTTGTGTAAATTATACAACTGTTATCCAATTCTATTTCAAAGTGAGAAGATGAGCAAGGAAAAAATGAAGGGAAGGGGTTTAGCGTAGGGATTTCATATCCTTAGTGTTGTAGGTTGCAGACTTTAGACACAAAGTACGTACTACGTACAAAAGTACCAAATCAGCCAAGCCATGCTCACTTTTACTCATTCACTATTCATTAATCAAAGACAGAATTAAGAATGGAAAGAAAATGCCTAATGAATCAAGAATCAAGTCTTCAAGCCTGCAGTACGATCTGCGCATCCTGCTATGCATTTTGATGTATGTGCAATGTGCAGTGTACAAATGGTTTTGGGTGATGCGAGGAAAACTAGTAGAAACTTTTTCTCCTTTTTGTCGTCTTGATTGCCTGGCTAAGAAATTTGAATTAAAAAAGAAAGTTGATCCTGATGATGATGCTGCTGCTGATGACTGATAATGCATGAAAATTACTTCAAAGTCCAAAAGCTCTCAATTCTCAAATAAAGACGCCATGCATTTTAATGTCTGCTACCACTAGATTTTGAAACCATAAACTTTTAACACTGTTTATCATACAAGTTTTTTTACCCCTTTTCAATTTGAGTTGTTTCAGAAATATGGTGACTCTTTGTAAAATTACACACTAAATGTAAAGGAATGAAAAATCCAAATTTTCACAAACGTTCAAGGTAAAATTAGTATTTTCAGTGAATTGTAGTACTAAAATTTATTTACTTGATACTTTTTTAGTAGTCTTCTTTAAGAGGATATTTTCAAATCTTTACTCCTTATACCCATTGCTTGCTTTAAGAAGCTCATACCTACTCCTAGTATCAAAACAAGGATACGCACAACACACAAGAACAGAATTTATGGTTTCCTCCAATAGTACACATACACTTGTATTTTGTATTTTGGATATTCTAATCCACGGAAGGCACCCTTGTGTACATGTAGATTAGAGATATTTGTAATGTACAAGTGCAATGTTTGTGTTTGTGCATAAGCTGTGTCACCGGAAAAGATGTGACACAGTACACTGTATTTAATTTCCTCCTCAGCAGGGCTGAATCATCACAACATGTTTACACTTTACAAAAGTATATTATACATTATGTATGTGGAATGTAGTATGTAGTGTGTGAAGAACATCTTTGGTGCTCAAAGTTATCGTTTTCAGTCCAATAGACATGTTTTCCCCTTTCCCACACAATAACCAGCATTCAAAAGCCAAACTCTCTAGTCCCTAGTTTCTAGTTTCTATAGCTAAAGGACAAGGCAGAAGAGAGATTAAGAGGCTAACTTGACGTATTTCCTATTTCACCATGTAGCTACCTCTGTGAATTTTTCCACAGGAAATTATAATATTACACCAACCACCAACCAGCTCACATAACACAGATACAGAAATACCAAAACTAAATTTTGTTTCTACTTTGCATAAGATATATTTAGAACAGCATTGCCAGCATTGCTTTGTACAATGTACACGGTACACGGTACAGACAACAATGGATTTCGGAAAGGTTATACAGTATACACCACGTACTCGCTGCTCGCTGTACTCATTGTAGTCTGAAACCGACTGAACATAGGCTAATTATTATTGATTATTATTATTATTATAGCGTAAAGTTAGATGGAGAATTTCCAGAAATGCTCAACGATGATTACAAAAACAAAAGAGCTGAGAACATATGTATAACTCATTCAGTCATTGACTCAAACCATTTTGTACCATGTAATTGCACAAACTAACGACTGATAACATACAAATATTAGCTATAAATAATAACAATAATAATAATAATAATAATAATAAACATGACTGTTTTGAGTTTTGAGTAATATTCACTCGAAATTTCCCAGTTTTTAGAAGTTCCCTGAGCCATCATTCTAAGTTCTAACGTTTTGAAGTGCTCATCAACCAACCAGACACATATTATGCAATGCCAACACCAAATAGAAAGTACATACATGGTATGTCTCAACTTTATTCAAGATTCAAGCTTCAAGATTCAAGACAGGACAAAGACGTAAAGAGTAAAGAGTAAAGAGTCAAGAAGAGGAGGAGGACATTGCCCCTTCCGAGTCATGAAAAGACAAAGACAGAGACCGAGAAAATAACTACTAGCCCTCAGCCGTCCTTTCAAATTGAGGATCATCTGAGTGTATGATCATAATCGTATAATCAGACTGACTTGTGAGTCTCCACCAAATTTCCAACACCCAAAGGATAAATTAGTCCTCTAAGGATGTCATTATTCTCCTATTCTCCCTCCACGGAATACATGGTGATCCCAATAGTTTTCATCAAGTAAGCAGTACACAGTACACAGTATAAAGTACAATAATACATAATAAATAATAATATAGAAGTATTGTACATCAAAAGAGTAAATCTGTTTGTGTTATGTTTTATTTAATCTAGTACAAAGCAATCAAATCTCGGAAATAAAGTCTCAACTATACCTTCAGGCAGAAATGCAAAGGATTTAAACCCCTGAGACCTACATCGCAATAACTAAGTAAGACACTACGGATGGATTTTCCATCCTGTCAAGAAAAACGCCGCTGTGAAACACATTTTATGAACATCAAAAAACGTCAAAATGGAAATTGAACAGCTTTTAATCTGTCAGTGGACAACTTTGTTCATTATGATTTCTAATTTCCGATTCAAGTTTTTTTACAAGTGCATTTCATCCTCACACTTCTCTCTCTTACCCTTGCGGCACAAAAATAAACCGGAAAAGCAGATGAATTACTAAATGCACTTGTTATAAGAGAGTGAAAATTTTGAAAATTATTATCTAGTCAATGCCTACTCAATGCTCACTTGTCAGTTCTACATTCTACATTTATCCTAAACGTGGAATAAATCATGTGTTGCGCCGCTTGTAGTACTGTCTAGAGTCTAGAGTCTAGACAAATAGATTCCTCTAGTTTGTAGTTCTATGTCTCTATTTATGAGTTAATCGGAGTGCTGCTTCACAAAATAAATAAATATGGACAAATACACAACATTTTGAGGTCAGCGATGCAATTTGCAAATCCTGACTTAAGAAAGATTTTGCCAGATTTAGTTTCAGTTCCAGTTGAATATTCTTCGTTTGTATAATATCTTGTCTGTAATGTAGATATTATGGTCAATATAGATTATGTACAAGTGCCTAGAATGTAGAAAGAACATGAAATATTCACTCGTTCCTTCCTCCAAACGTTACCGTCAACACTGTCTCCTATCTAGTACCTAAACACTAAACACTACACACTACACAGTAAACACATAATACATAACTTTGATAATCAATACAGGAAAGACAATATAAAATATATTGAGTTTGGTTCAGTTTCAGTTTCAATTTCAATTTCGTCTCATGCAAGAGGAGCAAACCTCACATTTCCTGTTACAAAAAACGAGAAATGGTCGCTCGTACATCGTACATGTACACGTACATTGCACATAATATCCTCAATGTTCAATGCTCATCCTTCCCGTTGGTTTGGCTCTTTGCCACTTCTTGAAAGATTGTAAATTGTAGCTCCATGTGTTGTGTTGTGTTGTGTTTTGCAGGGTGTGCAGTGTGCAGAGTGCAATTTCTCCCTTCTTCATACTCCGTACACCATGTTTTGAGAATTTCATTACATTGTGTACTTTGACTCGGAAAATCTTAAATTCACTTGGTGTCTCCAGTAACTCGTAGTAAACAATAAACAATACATCTACTTTCTACTTTCTATTTTCTCCTTTCTCCTTTCTCCTTTCTCCTTTTAGGGTCAAAGTTACAATCTAGATGAAGACCAAATTTTTTATTGTCCTCACTTTTATCAGTAATCAGTAAAGTAGAAAAAAAGAAAAAGAGTTAAAGCTGCCCCTGAACTAGTAGAGGAAAGTTTGAAGTTTCCAGAGTTTGTCCAACTTGTTTACTTATTTTTACTTGTATTTGTATGGATTTTGGTGGATGTAGATGTGGATGTGGATGAGGGTCAACAAATAAATTGTTACGAAGAGCGAAGAGGATACACAACTCTCCTATCTTTTAGAATCTTTTACAGTTTCCAGGATCCAATCCACATCCACATCCTACGACGTACGACATACTATATTCAATATCCAACTTATTGTCTTTGAGACCCAAGGTTATGTATGTTTTTGTTGACAATGATTTTCTCAGTCACGTACTGTATTCTGCGTATTTCCCCTTTAACAAATTTTACATTGTACATTGTACATTGCACGTCGTAGAGTTTCATATTCATCTTTATGTTTGCCTTGACATCTTAAAAAAACAAAGGGTGCAAAAACCTAGTTAGTACTCGTACTATGTTTTTTGGTTCTAAATGTACAAATGTTGTGCACATTTTACTACTGGTATAAATTGAAAATATGTGTAGATTAAAAGTATGTGCATTCATATTATATATTATTCAACGGCATAAAAAGACAACATCTGTCAATATACTTTTTTCAAAACGTTACTATTATTCTTATTGAACTACAGTAGATGAAACTGTATTCTTAATATACTTTCTACATTCCCATAGAGCTTGTAATAAGTACAAACTTCTTCTCCAGGGCTTAGAAAATTCAAATGTATCTAAAATCTAGAATCTAGAATCTGCTATTCTTTCCTTGAGCTTACGCTTCAAAATTTACTCCGCAAGGAATTTGATGGTGGATTTGACATGATGATGAGATGAAATGAAAGCTTTGACTATTACATGATATTGCACTGAGCACTGAGCTGGGTGTTATTGCTGCATTGTGCATTGTGGATTGTGTTTTGTGCTGTGCCGAGCCGTAAAAATGAGATTGTCGTTACGAGTACCAGGAGTATGAAGCGGAGTCCTAGTTGATATTACTAAAATGTACAATGTACATTGTACATTGTGCAATTGAGAATTGAGAATAGTACAGATTACATATGTATACTTATGCATGCATTTAAAGTTGTAGCTTTTGTGTAATCCGCTTTTTCGGGCGTCCTCATTGTCATTGGTATTGTCCATTTTCATTTTCATTTTCGTCGTCACCCATCCAAAGCGTCCAAGCTGTAAAATACAATTCTTTTGTCCTTCATTCTTATTACGAGAGATACGAGATACGAGAGATATGAGACCAGAGTTTTCCTTTATATGCTTTCATGTATTTAACTATGGTGGTATGAAAAAACTGGGATGATCAGCACCGTATCTTTTTTTTCCTTTTGTATTTTGTATAAAGTTTTTTATTTCCATGTTTATGGACCGTGGATGCAGAGTACAGTGTACAGTGCACACAAACGGATGTTTACCCACGCAAGGATTTTTGCCTTCATCCGTCCCATGTGTTGCAATGATGATAATCATAAAGTTGTGTTATATCTGTAACGGCCAGCGTACATTTTTTTAGTACCACCAATGTACTGTGTAGACATAATAGACTATGGACTATGGACTATGAACTAGAGACTGTAGTCCGTAGACATTGGTGACCCGGTTCCGGTTCGGTGATTGTGGGTTGCCGGTCGGTTGTTGTTTGTTGTTTCTCCCTGTCATTCCTCTGTCGCCTTTCCCTTCCTCAATCTTTCATTCCTTGACCTGAATAATTTATGAAGAGGAGAGAACAAAAGACAGAGCAACTTGAGCTTTGAGCTTTGTCCACGCGAGACACGGGACACAAAGGAGAGGAAAAAATGACACCACAAGACACAAAAGAAACGCTCCAACGAATATTAGAGTGTAAAAAGAATAAACTCTTGCATTTCGTTTTATATTTCCAAGGAAATCCAAGTATTCAAGTATTACACATGAAAAAATATACTTTCTATAAAAAATCATATAATACTTGGAATGGAATTTTCCATGTTGCCTTGAAATGTCTAGAGTCTAGAAATATATTGAAACGTCTTAAAATTCCTTGAAATATTTCATACTTGATGAACACAAGATTCATTGATTAGCACAATTTTTTTTCTTGGTTTTTTTTGGTCCGTTGTAAACTTTTGCAAGAAAAATCATCAAACTTTTTATAGCTGAGTACGGAATACGAAATACAGTATACGGTATATATTCTGAATCTGGAATCCACAGAAGCGTCGGAGGTCTGGAATCATAAATAAGCCCGAAAACAGGTTGTGTAAACAGTAAACAGTAAATATATTATTACTTGGAACATGATGAATTTTTTACAGACAAATTTTTATTTTATTACATTTGTTACGCCTCATGATTTCCTTCATTTTTTTGCTGTTGTCTTGTCTTATTCTTTATTCTTGAGGTCAACATCGTATTTCATCTTGATCAGTATTGAACATTGAACATTAAACATTGAGCACTAAACATTGTACATTGTGGTACATAATGTGTAATGTATTATGCACTATCCCGACACAACAGACAACAGACAAGTAATATCTTTCCAGTCGGGGAAAGGTTGAAAGGAGACGTAACTCTGATTCAATTATCCTCATAATAAATGTTCAGCATAGACAATGTACAATGTACAACACTCGTATAGCATTGAAAAAATCATATGACAAATTGCAATACACATAATACATAAGAAAACACTCATCAAAACGGCACATGTATTACATATTACATACTTTTGTATGTACACCCTCGTCCATATTTCAAAATGATATATTATCCTGAACTGTTGTTTCCTTCACCTTATTACTACAACGATAGCTATTACAATTAGGATATTACTACCCTTCTCCACAACGTGACTTATTGTGTGGGACCAGTGACATTTTGCGGTCAATGCTGAATCCTGAATGCTGAATAGTAAATGGTAAATGGTACATGTTGAGGCTGTCTCGAAATTTTACAGTTTTTCCTCTACTTTCTCCTTCAGTTTCTAGCATCTACCATCTAACTTCTAGCTTAAAGTTTCTAGTTTCTAGAGCAGTAGGTTGACGTTGGC
>JABASP010003167.1:0-15363 GCA_019776565.1 Sminthurinus signatus | reverse complement strand
GCACGAGCTTAGGTAAAAAAAACCAAAACTGCACCAAATCACTCAAAACCAATACATAGGGGTTTTCAAGGGTGCTGAATCCGAATTCGATTACCAAAGTTTCAAAATTCAGTCCCTAAACCCCGAATTTTGACAAATCCGGGTATTTTCCGAAAAATAAGTTTAAATCTACACTTTTATGGTGCATAGGGTAAAAAAGCATGCTGAATCCGAATCCGATGACAAAAAATTAAAAATCCGATTTATAAACCCCGAAATCGGGATTTTACCGGGTATTTCCTTAAAAAATCCCAAAAATTGAAATTTTATGGTGCATGTAGTAAAAACATCATGCTGATTTCATTTCTCGTGATATATAATGACTATTCCGAATTTAATCACCGAATTCGGGGTTCATCCGGGTAACTCCCGAAAAACATGCAAAAATTCAAACTTTTTGGTTCCTGTGGTTAAAAAATTTACGGACATCATTTTCCGTGATAAAAAATAAAAATTTGGTTTTTTCTATCCGGATTTAGGTTAAACCGGGAATTTTAACCAGCGTAGCTATTTTTTATTGGCGTAGTCAATATTGTCATGTTTTGTCACGGGGAATGAAAACATGTTTTTTTTGGTATATGAATCGTGAAATACCAATTTTTGCATGTTTTTCGAGAGTTACCCGGATGAACCCCGAATTCGGTGATTAAATTCGGAATAGTCATTTTATATCATGAGAAATGAAATCAGCATGATGTTTTTACTACATGCACCATAAAATTTCAATTTTTGGGATTTTTTAAGGAAATTCCCGGTAAAATCCCGATTTCGGGGTTTATAAATCGGATTTATAATTTTTTGTCATCGGATTTGGATTCAGCATGCTTTTTTACCCTATGCACCATAAAGTTGTAGATTTAAACTTATTTTTCGGAAAATACCCGGATTTGTCAAAATTCGGGGTTTAGGGACCGAATTTTGAAAATTTGGTCATCGGTTTCGGATTCAGCACCATTGAAAACCCCTATGTGTGGGTTTCAAGTGATTTGGTGCTGGTTTAGTTTTTTTTACCTAAGCTCGTGCTTTTACCCAACGGTATTTGGTATTTGGAGAGTGGCGAAGTAATTTTACAATCGACAATAATGAATCAAAGAGGGAAAACTGTTTTTTCAACAATATACTTACTTTTGTAAAATTGAAGATTATCCTTGAGACACTATATATTTAAAAACTAAATGTGATTAAGATAAATACTTGAAGCGAGAGGAGAGAGACTATGATCAGTTATTATAATATATATATACACAGACACAGACATAGTCCTCAAAAAGGTAACTATACTATTAAATTATGCCTATTAAAAATATTTATTCAGACACGGTATAATTTTTTATATATCATTCGGCACAATCTTCTCTCTGTTTTTGCAAAACAGGCCACAGGGTGATTCCCAAAATATATTATATAAAAGTATCTTTTGTGAAACGAAAAATACGTTTTTGGTCACAATTTTTTTCAAGACACAACTTCATGACATGAAATTTGGCAGCATAACATATATTTACGAGTTAACAAAAATAGTATAATATTTTGATTATTTTTCAAAATTTAGTCGTATTAACTAATTCCTATACCCCCATATTTTTAGCCAATTTCTTTATTCCATAAAAACCAAATATTTTGTTTTTACAATGCCCATAGATTTCATTTACTCATAAACAAATTTTGTAAAAAATCAAGAATGGTATTGAAAATTCTCAATATTTGCCAAACAAGGTCGAATGTAAATGATGACCTTTTTTTCTGTGGGCAATAGTACAAAGGTCATTCGATGTGAAAGGAAAACTGACATCAAATTATTTCGTGAGAACCACCCTGCATGAACACGATGTGAAATATTTAGAAATGAGGCTGCTCGCTCGATCTTTGAAGACCTTGATGGACTGAAAAACTCAAAGTATGATCAACAAATGGCTCTGTCGTCTACAATCAAATTCCCCAAACTACTTTTGTATTAAAATCCATTTGTTCATAATAATATAAATATTTTATTTCATGTTTTTCCTGCATCTCAAATCTCAAATCAAGATACAATTATATTTATGAACTTTAAAGTAATTATAAGTACTGACGTATGAATTTTGAAAAAAACAAACAAAATTTTGAGTCTCATGTCTCATGATACATTGAAATTCATAAAATCATATCACTTGTATGATCATTTTGATTTATTTTTTTATATTTAAATGCACAAGCTTTTTGTTTCAAGTTTCAAGCAAAACAACAAAATGTTTTGTTTATGTAATATAATACGTAGTTAATACACTCATATTTAATATTATAGATAAGATTAGAGTATATATTATAATATTTTAAATATAAAATAAATCTTTTTCAATTTGATAATACAGCGTAAGTATATATATAGTGTATATCTGTATACTTGGTAAATAAAATAGTTAATGTACTTACTTAAAATACAATAAAATGTATACACAATACACATGTCCTTACATATATATAATATTTATGAATAAAAGCCTATATAATATATTATATTATATATATAAATATATATCATTAATCATGTATTAATAAGTTCAATTAATTAAACTCATATACATCTATATATAATATGTGATATAAGTATCTCGTGTGTAAATGTGTACATTTTTTTATTTAGATAATAGGTACATAGTATATATATATACTTACATAAAAAATGCTCATATACACGCATATACTTAAGTACCTTTTTTACAAATCGTTTACTCCACATAAGTATAATAACTAAAAAAAATAACACGAAAACAAGAACCAGAGACAAATACATATTTAATATATATATATATGCGTACTGCGGTCATTTAAAGGCTTTAAAAATTGCTCAATATATGCATACATAAGAGATAAATCAAGAGCTTTAAAAACATTTCATATTATAATAATTAAATAAATTCGACATCATTTTGTGTACGTATGTATAAGATAAAATCGACTAGGACACATATATATAAATAAAATATAGTATGATGTATACACATAATATACTTTAGATTTTTATACATGCTGGTTGCATATCATGATAATATAACAAAACAAAGTAAACTCTACTATACCTTTTTTACAATGTATGAATTTTGCATGTTATATAGGTACATAAATACACATCATTGTAAAAAAAGATAAATTTTAACGATGATGGTTGGAAAATAGAAAATATACACATACTTATATATACTAAACATATTGATTCAAAATATATGTAATACGTGGATATTATCAACATGTATTTTGACATCGTTGCACTGACACGTCCATTTTATCTATATTAGCTAATTGTGTTCGGTGTGTACGTGTTATAAATGACAGCTACAAAATAAAACACATCTTTACACTGTTTTATTTAAGTGAATTGTAAGACTGCATGTTGTAAATGTATATGTGGTTGACAGCAGCATTCACTTTTAGTTGATTTTACATAATACATAATACCTGTACACTGGACCATTTCCAAAAAAAAAAACAAACAAACAAAAAACACAACATCCCGAGAAATTTAAAAGTCTCACATTCCCCCTTTTCCATTAACTGTTAAATAATATAAGGGTTTTAGGATCTAAGTACTTCTGAAAAAAAATCATCTCGTTTGGATTATAGGTTTATAGAGTTTAGAGATAGTCCAAGCACCTCAAAATTGAATACAATTTATAAGAGGCTAACCTCAATTCGTCAAATATACTCAAAAACAAAAAATATCTCGTCTCTCTTCCCTATATGAGGCTTGATTTTGTAGTGAAAGCTCATTTAAAACACATAATATTATTATGTTATGGTGAATATTGTACAGTCTCTGATATTTAGTTACTTATCCAAATGAACTGATATTTTTTACAGGTTTTGCCACATTAAAGTTTTCGTGTCATATATAACGTTTTGTTTTTGTTTTGTTTTTTTTGAAACGGTCCCATACATAATACGTTTAGACATTTTTTCATTTCATATAAATTTAATTTTTTAAACGACACTTTCATTCTCTAGTCTATCATTTTGTTTTGGCATTGAATTTTTTGTACTACTACCACTATTTCCACTGTTATTACTACCGACAACAACAATGGTATTGTTACTACCAGTACTATTACTAGTAGAGGCTGCCAATGAGTCTACACCGCTTGATAAACTATTTGGTGGAGGAGTATTTTGGCTAATTCCATTCCCATTTAAAATATTTTGAAACCATTTTTTTAATGAGTTTGATTTCTTTTCAGAACCAATATGATCTGATAATTTCCTCCAATGTGTTCTAGATGGATTCCCTTGACTCTTTGATTTTGATGAACTCTCATCAGCATCATCCTCCTCCTCCTCCTCCTCTGCATAATTATCATTTATTACAACTATACCATGACTATCTGCTCGATTAGCTGTGTTGGTAGTATTAGCTGATATTGTTGTTGTTGTATTTGGAGTAGTAGTTGCACAAGTTGTAGTAGTAGCATTACAAAAAGGTCCATCTATTTTTTGACTATAATTACCTAATAAATGCATAGATTCTTCTTCTTGTTCATTCTGACTATGACAACTTTCACCACCATCATCACTCATATACATATTATCATATTTGACACCAAAATTATGACTATTACTATTTCTATTATTTTCTTTTTTTGAATTAGGATTTTGCTGCTGTTGTTGTTGTTGTTGCTGCTGCTGCTGATGAGGATGAAAATTTCTTCTTCTTAAATTATTTGGTCCACTTTTCTTTTTACTTTCACTACGAAGATCACCACTACTACAAATCACAATTTGACTATTTGGTGGACGTTGATGAGAAACATGATGATAACTAGGATAACAGGATGAGGAAGAAGGTTCAACTAAAGATACTGTGTCACCAATATCATTATCATCTACTAGTAATTCATCATCATCATCATCATCACGGAATGCATTGGAGTCAACAGGAAATTCGGTACTATTATTAAATTGTTGTTCACTCTCCGATATATCAAGAGATCTAGACATTCGTCTTGTTTTAATAATGGGAGTTAATTTTGTGATGGTTGGAACAAGTTCATTTTGTTTAGGAAATACATCTAAACTTTTGGATTCTCTTATAGAATGTACAGAAACTTTTTTAGTTCGTGGTGAGAAGGCGACCATTTTTCTTC
Organism: Sminthurinus signatus; assembly: GCA_019776565.1. NCBI lineage: Eukaryota > Metazoa > Arthropoda > Collembola > Symphypleona > Katiannidae > Sminthurinus > Sminthurinus signatus. The sequence goes on along the minus strand of JABASP010003167.1, from coordinate 10,210 downwards.
TCCTTTTATTATTATCATTATTAGTATTAGAATTAGTAGACCTACTATGTTGTTGTTGTGAATTATTTTCTCTACATTCTCCTTCTTGTTCGTCCTCTTCTTCTTCTTCTTCTTCTTCTTCTTCTTCTTCTTGTAATTCTCCACCTTTAGACTGTGAAAATGCGGATGATGATGATGATAATAATAATAACTTATCTACACTAGCACTAGCACTATTGATATTATTTTTGTTTACACCAGTATTACTACCAGTGTTTGGAGTTTTCACCGGGGAATAATTTGGAGTAGGAATTGTACTAGAATCACTTGGAGGTTCTATCATTACTGTACAACAATTGTTATTTGTGGAACACAGGGGATTTTCAGCAGTAGGATTTTTAGGATTTGAAGTTTTTAACAAATTTGACACTTTATGAGGGTGAGGATGAAATCCTGCTCTTCTAGATCTTGCTGATGGTGGTGTTCCTGATGGACTGGATCGATTACTCTGAGAACTGGGTGCAATATTTCCAGTCAACTGAGCATTCCGTAATGACATTGAAAGAACTGCGGGATCAAAACTTGGACGTCTAAGATATGTACATGCTTCTTTGGCTTTATTTAATATTGGATTTGCCGGACTGTTCCCTAAAGTACCAAATCCACCAGCCTGCCCACCACAAAATGATCCTTGTCTAGATACATTTACACTCCCTGCAACTTTTGGACTGGCTCGACGACGAAAACTCTGCTGTTCACTAAATCCACCCAAACCACGTGGCCTACAAAATAATGGATTCAGATCTGGTAGTCTGAAAAATAAACATATAATATAAATATTTTATTACAAACTATATTATAAAAATGCCTTTATCAATAAATATTACTTATTTATTATTTATCAATAAATCTTTAATAATAAACAAAAGAACTTACTGAGTTCGGTTAGGAGTTACAGCTCCTTCATCGGCTTTAATCAACCAATAAGTTTTAACATCACCTTTTCCTTTTAAATGTACAATTCCTCTGTGAATACAAAAAATATATCACAATTTTTATAAAGTATACTAATAATATAATCTTTTCAACTTTTTTCACTTTACTGTAGTACATATATATAGTTTGAAATATACTAAAGATATTCTACATTATTTCTATTTTGTACATTGAAAATATCTTACCGTTCTTGTATAACATAACCACCAATTTTATCAAGTGCCATTTTACATTCGTGACTGATATGGATTTTTAAAGGTTCTCCATTGGATTCCATTCGAGATGCAGTATTTACGGCATCTCCGAACAGGCAATACCGGGGCATGGTTAAGCCGACAACACCAGCACAAACTGAACCAGAATGCATACCGATCCGGAGTTTAAGTGTGTCGTTAGGCCTATGTGCCACTTTATAAGAATGAACGGCTGAAAGTAAATCAAGACTCATAGAAGCAATTTCCCCGGCATGTCTATTACCATTACGGATCGGTAATCCAGAAACCTAAATACAAGAAGAACCAAAAATTATTACATCAACAAAAATGTAATACATTCTGCGTCTAAAGTAGTAAAAGTGAAAGTACAAATAAACAACTTTCACTCTGAACTTTCACCATTATATTATTATGTACTTTAAAATGTGATAAAAATTGACAACTTACCACCATATACGCATCTCCAATTGTTTCCACTATTGAAAAAAGAAAGCAAAACATGTTTTATAATTTATACCAAACAACCTTGATGGTCAATTCAATAATATTAATATTACACTAGAACATACCTTTATACACATCGTATCCTCTTATGATAGAGTCAAATAGAGTATAGAGATCATTGAGAAAGTTAACTACTTGAAGTGGAGTACTCTCAGCAGACATTTGAGTAAAACCAACAATATCTATTTAAATCAATACAGGCATAAAGAAATTATTGAACAATAAATAATAATAGCTTCATTGATTTTCTATGTAATCCAAAAAAGAAATATAAACTATACCTGAAAAATAGATGGTGACCATTTCAAATGATTCAGGCTCTATGCCTTCCCCCACAGTCAACCGTTCTGCAACAGGCATCGGCAACATCCTATGTAATAAATCTTCCGTCTTTTTCTTCTCTTGTATGAGCATTCCCGTCCTCTCACTCACAATATCTTCCAAGTTGTTGGCATATTTTTCCATCATTGACATCATATGATCCATTATATTTGGTGTCATTCCATCTTTCAATGGTTTTAAACGTTCACGAATCGCTCTAAATGTAGGACGATTTTCAGGAATTTCATCCCATGCTAAAGAAATAAATGAAATAAAACAAAACAAAAGAAAAACAAACAGGTTAGTTAAAAGTTAAATAGACGAATTTATATTTTAAAAGTATTTTGTATTCTTTTTTGTAGACAATAAACAATAAAATATTATTTGTATTGTTCTTATACCCTCGGACATTAAAGCTATTACAAATTCAGGACATTGACTAGGACATTCATCCAAGTACTCCAAATCAGGACGAAAAGGTGGGTCACATTTTGACTGAACCAATTCAACAATTTCTAATCACAAGAAAAACAAAATTACATGGTACATTTAAAATTTACATTTGTTATTTGTTTCTTTTCTGCAAAATATACATGTATAAATAAAATGTTCAAAATATAGTACAAATCAGGTTTAATACTTTACCTTTGACATCATAATTACAGGATCCATAAGGTCCTTTCCTTCCATAAATTTCATAGAGAATGATAGCAAAAGAATAAATATCTGCTTTAGGTGATCCTCTAATGACTGTGAATGAGTCTCCTCCTTGAACTTGTTGATCTCGAAGAAGTTCGGGAGCTGTCCATAATAAATTTTGATAATATGGATGAGGTGAATTGGAGTCAAAGGAATCTGCTAATGATGCTGCACGGAGCTCATAAAGACCAAAATCCGTAAGTTGAAGAACCCAACGAGATGTTATGACACTATAATATTGTATTTTTTTTGTTTCAAAAAATAATTTCATTTATTTCAACTTTTTAAACTTGTAACATAACTGGCATTTTGAATTTTTTCATGTAATTGATTTTATTTTAAAACTAACCAATTTGAAGATTTTAAATTCCCATGAAATTTAAGATCAGACTCATGAAGATAAATCATTCCCTGTACAACATAAAAGAAACATTCATATATTTAGAAAAGTAAATGTTATGAATGATTATATAAAGAAGCAGTTATAATAAAATAAAACTACACAAAAGGATGAAAATTGACACTATACTTACTTTAGTCAAATCATGGATTAGAGAAGCTATAAAAGTTGAATCTAGTCGAATATCCTCATTTTCAACCACATCCGATAAACTTCCTTTTCCACAATAATCATGGATTAGACAAATTTTTAAGGGTTGGATGACAGCTCCATGAAAACTATTGATATTTGGATGACACATTTCCCTTATATAACGAATCTCCTTCATGGTATTTCTAGATATCACTAATTTTTTTGAGAGTTTCAACTCCTTCACTCGAACAACAGCTCCTTTGTAAGTTGCAGTTGTACAGTAAACTTGTCCAAGTGAACCAATACTGACAAGACTCATCTATGTACACAAACAAACAGGAATCAAAATTAATACATTTAAACAATAATATAATATTCATATTCAATCTCTTTTTTTGATAAAAAAAATAAAAGTTAAAGCACATCAAAATAGTAAATTTTTTTCATACCCTTGATTGAGTATTTTCTCCATAAAGTTGTTGTAATGTGAGTTCATCCTTGTCAATTTTCCACAACAGTCCTTCAATCTCCTGTTCTATTTTCCATTTACGATATAAACTTGCGGCTACTGAAATAACGATGAATAGAACAATTCCTAGAATAACAGCCGTTATCATGGATCTGTATCCTCTTCTACATTTTTCATTTTCAAATCCACATTTAGGCTCATCATTCGGAGGAACTCCACTCACCCAGTTAATTGTTTTTCCAGCAAACATTTTCATTTTCTAAAAAGAAATACATAGAATTTATAATTTCAAATTTACTGTCTTTTATATTTATGAGGAACACAAAAAATTTGAGAAACTAGATTATGAGAATTTTAAAAATAACATGAAATTGTAAACTTACAGGATAACTGAGATTCTGTCCATGAACGAATGGTTGAAAATTGGCAACTGGGATCATGTAGTGTGAACAAAAGAAAGGAGGACATTTGTGCATCTTACACTCACGAGTATAATTATACGGTTGATACGCAATCACAGAGTAATTTCCTTCAGAGTCTCCATTTGAATCAATCGAAATCATGGCTCCAGTAATACCTAAAACAAACCAAAAACCAACCCCATGGTATTTAGTAATTAGTAAATCCAAAAATATATTATATATGTAAATCAAAAATAAAAACAGTAATTCATTTTAATTTTGGTTTTTTGTATAAAACCTTACTTTTGTACTGCCGATGACTAATAATTTCAGAGAAAATACCAGTTCCATCCCTCGCCAATTCCTGAACACTCTTGTTAGAATATTTCTTCATGAGTGAGTTGAGAGCTTGGGCATATAAATAGACCGAGTCATACAAATTGGCTGCATATATAGAAACATGCTTTGTAAAACCAGGTAGTCGATTCGCCTTGAAATTAAATGGAGGTTTCATCCCATAGTCAGTTACTTTTTTTGAAAACTCTTCAAACGTATTATTATCGGGAGGAGATGGAGCAACTACTAGTAACGATCTTGCTGTCTTTGGGTCAAAGTTGGTCATATCATGACAATTTTTAACCAATGGAATGTCCATAATTTCTACACCACAATAATAAAGAGAAAAAAAACAGCATAAACTTATTAGTTTTTTTCTACTAGAAAAAAAGTCAACATTCTTTTTTTATTTTATTATACTTACTCCATATGTAATTATGAGCCTCCTTGATCGAATAAGTCATCATGTCCACATATATAACAATATATTCTCCATTCTGGAAAAGTTGAAGTTCCTAAAAAACAAAAAATGTACGCAAATGTAATAAACATATTAAATATGTAAATTTCATGTGTTAAAATGTATCATAATTCATAACGTTGCAAAAGTATTTAGATGAAGAATAAGTGGAAAGTACAAGTGCGTCTCTCTCCAATTCTACTTCATATTATCAACTACACTTACTTGCATATAAGCCATCATTTCCACCAAGTTATTTTCCTCTCCAATGAAGACATAAACTGTAATAAAAAGAGGGAAAAAAATCAATACATGTGGAATAATTAAGTTTCCTCCCATGTTGTTTCTCTCTTGCTTATACTTTATACTTTTATACGTACACACATCAACCGACTTTTAGCCTCAAGTAATTTTCTGATAATAATGTCTAAGATGAATGTAGACTATAGACTATAGATAAATATTATGTGTGTGGGTTCAGACATGTATAAAAGACTTGAACTTAGGAAAATCAGACGTAAGGCGGAAATATGTAGACTACAGAGAGAGAATATGCGTCATAATTCATAGTATTTCCTCATTTGCTTCTTTTAATTCTCTCCCTTCCTGGAGTAAAAAAAAGACAAGAGAGACAGCGAGGGAGAAAAATATTGTACTTGATAATCTACAGAGAAATAAATAAACCTGGATATGATATACATGAGAATATATGAATTGTCACATGTCACATGTCATATTGTTATACAAGTTTATAAAAGTTTCATGCATCCAATAAAAAGTAAAAAGGTACATAATATGACAAGAAATCAAGAAATTAGAAAGGCTTCAACTAAAACTTGTTTCGTAAATGACAGAGAAATTACAAAGACAAAAAGACATATTATATTATACATTACATATTACATGATAATATTAAAAAAACTTACTTCTTGTATTGTTTTTTGTTTTTTGTATAACTTCAAACCAATTTTGAACAGGAATTTTCAACTCCACTTTGTCGTTGACTCTCATGTCATACTTTTCAGCAATTTTCTCTAGAGAGTTTGCAACCGTTGTGAATCTTGGAGTTTTTTCTACAATGATGGTGAATCGTCGCCAATTGTATTTTTCTAGGAGAGCTTGAACAAATTTAACAACTTGTGTATCCGGGGCTTCTGTCCGAGCAAATGTAGGAAATCGGGATTTTTCAGACACATCTCCATCCGCACAACGCTATGATTTAAAAAAAATCACCACATAATATATATATTATATATTTAGTATTGATTGTATTGAGTCATCATCATTATCATCATTATTAGAAATTAGAAATAGAATGAATTAAAGTAACAAGGAAAACAAATAAATAAATAAAAAATAAAAGCTGCTTACATAAGAAATCATAGTTCTATTCCATGCAGCAGCCACAGTTGCTTCAACTGCACATGAAATTTCTGGACCAAAAAATGCAGCCACATTTTGACACAACATGTCTGTCAATATTTTTGTACCCTTGATAGTTTCTCCCTCCGTGTCACCTGTTCAAGGAATCATTTTACAAAATTTAGCGTGTTTCCGATAAACTTGCTTTTGCATGATATTATACTTGTTTAAATGTTTTTTAAGTAATCCTGACCCCATCGTAACTGAAGTTCAACACCCGGTAGAAGATTTGTGGCATTATTTATTTCCTCAATGGCTAGAGTCATGGCCCCGCTAATTTGGATACCTGGAAACCAAACCATGAAACATTATATATACATATTTTGCTTTATCAAATGCATCTATAAAATATGAAACAGACAAGTAAACATTCTCAATAATAATAATTAATAATACTAAATGAATTTCTAACCTTGTCGATTCGGCACAGTTCCTTTGACTGCTGTCAAATATCCTATTTGTAGCTCTTCCATCCCTATTTATAATTTATTATTTATTATAATTTTCATTAGATACTTTGTCATTTGTAATTATTGTATTTTTCAAACTTTTATAGAACATTGAAGTTATTGAGTTAATAGTATAAAATAATGGACTTACCAAAGCACTGTGGTATTAATACTGCTACAAGAAAAATGATGAGAAAAAACATGATATTGTGGATTTTTTGTAAAGATAGTCTCAAGTATTCATGTAGATGGAACTGAAACAGGGATGAATGACTGGTTTTTTTAGACAGTTTTTTAATTGTGTTGTTTCTACTTTCACTTTGGCAGTGGGTGTTTTTCTTGTTGCTTTCACTCCCTGAAGAATTTTGAGAAGGTTTCTTCGGTAGGAAGTTGAGTTTGGAGGAGGAAAAGGAGACGGAAGAAGGAGATAAGGACAAACATGATTCTGATTCTGATTTTGATTCTGACTGACTCTGACACGGAGACTGTAGAAACACTGGAGATTGTTTCTTCCTCCGTCTTTTCTCCTTCTCCTGTTCATAATGAGAATCGTGTTGGATAGAGGAGATGGAGGAAGATTGGGAAGATGAGGAGAACAAGGAAGGGGAGGAGGAGGTTTCCGTCGCCTTCTCCTGGGTCGTTCCATCCTCCAAATCTGACTCAAATTTGCACTTGAATGACGATGATGAAAATGAAAATGAAGCATGTTCTGCAAAGGTTCTGTTAACTTGCTGAATCCACATTGCAGCATTGAAGTTTGGTAATAACAACTGGAATCGTAGTCCACACAGACACAGTTACTACTACTATTTGTGCTCCTAGTCGAAGTCGTAGTCCTACTGGAGCTCCTTTTTGAGATTGAAGATACTGGAGCGTGATACAAGGGTGATGAGACTGAATATCCTTTCTTTTTTTCTTCCTCTTCCTTTTCCTTCCTGTCATTCACTTTGGCATTAGTTGCACCAACACAAACACATGAATTTGTACTAGTACTCTTACCACTGCGAGTGCAACAAGAACGAGGAGAGGAAAGACGATAGTTGCAGGAGGAGACACATGAATGCTCATTCATTATTAAAACGTAACACCAACATGTACATAGTGGTACTACAGTCTACAGTGGTATAGAAGAACAAGTCATTTAGTTTTTTTTATTAGATTCCACACTCCACACTCCAGCTAAACACACACACACACAATATATATATCACTGTATCACTTTAATAATAGTAATGTAATTAGAGATTATTCTGTCTATTGGAATCCGACTTTCACTTTCACTTTCACTCAATAACGCCAACGGTAGCGGTAAAATATTTAGTACTTTTTCTCCTCCTGCTTTCCTCTCTACAAGTTTATGATACATATTACTGCGGATTATTCTACTGCTAATAATATTGTTATTGTTATTACTACTGTTATTATTATTATTTCACACTTTCTCACTCACACATACTGCATACTGTAAGAGTTTTCCGTTGTAGATCCAGTAGTGGCGGTAATCATGTTATATATTACATGTCATATTATTTTATGATCGACATATACTGTCCTAAACCATCATCCTTTTTTCATTCACTTGTACTTTGTACTTGATAAATACTAAATACCAAGTTATAGCTTATAGTTATTTGGCGAACAAATACCTCAGGTTGTAACATTAATAGTACTATTATAGAAATGTATACGTATTACGTATAATGCTACGTATTAAGTACTCTACAATATTTTATTTATAATTTATAGTGTGTATGTATATGGTAAAGCTCTTTTAATCAAAAGTTGTTATATCTTTTATTTTACAGTCTAGTATAGATTATAGATGGTCAAAATCACAAGAAAGACTTGAGAGGTTTTAGGGTTATTTTTTTAATTTTGTGTATCACTGTTTTACGTATATATAAATTGTTATAAATCTTGAATTAGTTTGGTATTTGGTATAATATAGTATATAGAAGACTTTAAAAATCAAGGAAGGTTGAATATTATTATTTTTTTACACGGTATAGTTTGATGACTTATGATGGACTATGTTTTATGTTTTATTATTATTATTATTTATTATCACTGTAGTTCCGTGCTCCTTTTGGTCTCCGCTTGTACGTATATAATATTTTATATAAATGCACGTTCCTATTATAAATATTTATATTTATATTATAGCACCATAAAAACGTAGCAAGTTCAAGTTGGACGAATTAAATATTTCAAATTTCGATATAATATTTTGCGTGGATTTGGTAAATGGTAAATGTATTTACACGTGTAACGGGAAACGGGAATATAATCTCGAATCTCGATATAGATTTATCACAATTTCAATTAGTTACTTTTGCTAACTGCAAACTGTTACCAGATTATTAATTACAATTTATATAATATGTTACTTATGTACAAAAGTTTAAAGATTGATTCAAGACTCTAGACAAATTAAAAAGGGGTAGCAGTTGTATATTTTATAACACGATAAAGAGTCGATTAAGTCCATAATCTTTTTAATTAAAGCTCCAGAAACGCCAAAGTTACCGAAAGTATAGTATTATTATTATTATTGTAAAGAAGATATGGAATCTTCTGCTCCTTCTCTTGATTGTGAAACATGATTCATTCCATCTCCTTCAACCTTCAACTGCAGCCCCGGTCTTTGTCTACAATCTGTAAAACAGAAAAAAAGGTAAAAATATAATAATATGTAATAATATTACGTACATTCAAAAATATCCTTAGTAAAAAAAAAGGGTTTATTTTGTATTTTCTACTATAGTCCTCAACCCATCATCATAAATATTCAAAACTGTGATGATTGACAGGTACACAATTTGCAATATTCAACGCTACAGTAAATTACAACAACCAAATATCCCTTGTACTTTTTTCATATTAACATGAAACATCAAAGAGAGAGAGAGAGAGAGAGAGAGACTCTCTCCACTTGAAACAATAAAAAAAGACCGTGGTTATCATTACTGTCGTCTTTTGTAGATAATAAATGATGAGATATCAATTGAAAATTCTTGTCACATGAGTCTTTCAATATATTCATATTTAATATTGAATACTAAATTTGAATGTCAACTGTCTCTCCACACAACCACACAACCAAAAGTCAAAAGATATACCCATTGTCCATTGTTTTTTTCTTCCAGTCATTTGTTTCTCATGTATATATTCGTATATTATATTACTAATATTACGTACTTTGCAATGGCACATGGCACATTTGTACTTTATGCTTTATACTGTCGGCAGTCGGCATGTTATGAACTTTGAACAAGCTCTTTTTTTGTTTCCAACAAGTGCTCTCTTGTTAAACAAGTGACAAGTGTATTGATGATTGATATTGATGAATAAGTACTTGAGAGAGAAATTTTCATCAAAAATAGTAGAAAAAACATATATATAAACATCTTGACAATTATAAATACCA
>JABASP010003166.1:0-15367 GCA_019776565.1 Sminthurinus signatus | reverse complement strand
ATACAATTTGCAACTTGAATGTATAAATGTATATTTAATATATTTATCTATACATTTATAGAATAAAATCTCATCTTGTACCAACGTACATGAATTCGAATTCAAACTTTATTTATACAGGTAGATTTATACAGTAGCGATACTCTGAATGATAGTGAGAAAAATGTATGCAGGAGCAAAATAAAATCCCCACAGTCTAGTAATTTATGCATGTACATTTAAAAAAAAGAGAAGATCATTATAATTATAATATTAGCCATATATGTAGCATGAGCACGCTATATTATGTATTTTTATACATACAAAACAGACGTCTGGCTAAGGAATAGTACATGTAAAAGTACAAAGTGTACCACTGGACGAATGAGACTGAATACCCAGTCAAGCTCCAATAATAATAATAATAATAATAATGTGTGCATAGCGTAATATCATCATCGACAAGCTATGTGAATACTCTAGTGGTGTTCACATGTAGATATGAACAACTATCTACACTAGTAAAATGATGTTTATAACCATTTAATTTTGCCTCACACAAACATGTTGAATACTGAACCATCATAACTTTTTCATGACTGTGAATCTCATCTTTACAAGAGGTCCCTTCCAAATTTCAAATTAGAATTTGTATGTAAAATGGGAATAAAACACAAACTTTTGAAGCTTGCGTAAAACTTCAACTTTTGAATAATATGAATATCATGTTACAGATGATCGTCATAGTATAAAATAAACTTTACTAATAAGTAAAAGTAGTAATCGAAATCGGTGCTTTAGACGACAGACAACTGACCGATTCATTTCTCCCAGTTAAATACTACTGAATTTACAAAAAAAGATAAAGTTTTTAAAATATCAATATTCTTTAGTATTTTATCCACTTTAAAAAATACAGATATTGTGCGGTTCAATAAAGTATACAGTAAGACGGAAAACCGTTTATTTATTATTTTTGGTAAAATGGAGTGGGTTATGATTGTAAATATTGAATATAGGGAGTGGAATGTACATGTACGTATAAGCCCCCTGCTGAAAGGTATAAGGGAAATCTCAAAAAACAGACAAAATTCTTGTTTTCAATGTAAATGTAAAGGGGAAAAAAAGGAAAAAAACTGAGTATCTCATTTATATATTTTCTCCCTGTACCATTCACAAGAAATTTACCTGAATCGAAACTAAACTCCTTCTACTCCACTTCATAGAGAATCAAGACCACATTCTATCTAGTTTATAGTTCAGTTTTAACCTTGGCCATTAAACCGAAGACCTTCCATATTCTGGTTAATTATATTACATAAATGTATAATCAATAATCGATTTAATCTTTTGCTACGCACTACAAAATATGCATCGCCTTTATTTTGAATTGATTTCATCTAGGTGTTTTTTAGTACAAAATCTGGAAAAAAATATTAAGCTGTACCTTGGTTTTTTTAAATCTCAAGATGTTCTTTCTTTCGTTCTTTTCAAAATTAATTCAAAGAATATTTATACATATCTGAGTACTGACTCTATACTCTAGGTTGTACTATATGAAAAGTACATGTAACCAACACAGGGGTTCAACCTAAAATATTCTGGACGAAACGATTCATAATACAAACTCAACGTGTTTTTACGATGGTGTGTTGGTATGATAAGGACAAAAGTAAACTATACATATATACAATACACATGTATGCGTATTGAACCATGCTTTTGTGCACTTATATTGTACACACTAAGAAACACACAGGATGGAGCGGATGAAGTCTTGTACATAATACACTTCATATACTTTATATAGGAGTACAATCATATGTATACATAAAAATATATGTACGTGTACAAGGCGCTCATAACATCAGAAATATAGTAGAAAATAAAACACACTGGTGTTCAAATACAAGCTTTGACTAAGGTAAAATAGGGACATCAACCCAAAGTGGAAGTTCATTTGAAACTCAAGGGTGAAACGAGAAGAGAGAAGCTTCTTTTTCTACTTCTTCTTCTTTGCTTTATTCTCCTCCACAACCATATATACATTTTTTCTCAAGCATATATATAATCCAAGCTCCTTGTCCATATTTTATACTCCTTTTCTCTCTCTCTCTCTCTGTCTTCGAGTTAAAGCCCTCACTTTAACTATATCCCATGCTTATTTCAACATACCTATTTACTTGTGTTCTCTGAAGAATTCGTTCCTTTTTTGTGCGTCTTGGTTCTTTTTTCTATATATATATTTATGTATATATATAAGGTCTGTTATAAGATGAAGATCATCTTTTCTTTCTGGAGCTCTTATATATACTTTCATATTAATAATAATTGAATAACCTGAACAATGTTCAAATACAAAGTAAATATATTATCTATAAAATATTTGAAATATAATATATTTGATTCAAATTAGTTTGAGAAAATCAAAATTTGAAGAGGAGAAACATGCTACAAACAAAATACCATAAATTTTATCATACAAAGCAGTACTAACCCTAATTATTTAATTTTAAAAGAGCATATTATGTAGAAGAGAGGAAGTGACAACAAAAAAAACACAAGTGGCAAAAGGAACTCCAAATTATGATATGACCGGATATCAAGGTACATGTATGTTGTTTTTTAAACCAAAACTCAACACTAAACCAAACATTGTCCTCGCACGTTTTGTTCATCATACGATAATACATGTTATACATATTTTTCCTGACTAACCTTTGCTGATGAAATAAAACCCCTTAGAACATAATATAAGAAAAGGATTTTTAAACTGCAGAACAAAGTCTTGAAAAAATATTGTAAATACGATATGTTGAATCTTATATATTTAAAGAAGGAGTTCAACTATAAAAAGTTCTTCAAATTTGAAACATTCGGTATCTACTAGCCAATGATTGTAGTCAAAAAATTTATTGTGGACACCCTTAAAATTTCTTGTAGTTTATAGTTTATAAACCCAAAGTGTGAGGTTTTTCCTTATTCTTAAACATCCCTCAATAATGCTAAAAGGAATTTATGTGTATCACTCGAGTGCACTATAGCTTGTGCATTATTAGTATTATTATTTTATTTTTTTAAATAAATAAATTAGTTTCAAAAAAAAGAAGAGGATACAGTGAGGAAAAGAGGGAGAAATAAGACCTTTTCTAAATTATATCCAATATTTGAATGCATGAACAGGTATACTGACTACATACTAAAAATGAAACCAGACATACCGTACAGAGTAGTTCAGTACAATATAATATATATTGACAGGACAAGGTTACAAGAGTGTTGCCAGTTTAAAGCTTAGAATAAGGTCTGTTAAGGACCAACCAGAAGCGGAAAAAGGGAAAACCATTTCAGACTTGAAACTGGACGTTTGAAAAGTAAAATTCAGAACTCGGGGAAAACTTGAATGACCATGACCATAAGCCATATTATACCTTCTTGTTTTGTAGAATCTGAATGTACAGCAACAGAAGGTTTTCACAAATTATATTAAATTTTATACTAAATTTCAATTGACTACTTACTTGAACAAGAGACATACACACGTACTTAGGGACATATTACACTTTTTTCCCCAAAGTAGATGAACCCCTCATTTTCGTTCAATACTATACCAATATACCCTTATACATAATACATATAAAGTATATATTCAGACAACCGGCTTTAGGGGGAAAGTATGTGGTGGTATATTATGTAAAGAGGAAGTTACAAGTTGTTATACTTCTATGATACAAAATACTTGAATTCATATGTGCATAAAGCGTTTACTGTTGACACAATGTGCATAAATGTGGAGAGAGATGGTGGATGGTTTGTATGAGAAATCTTTTAAATGTGAAAAGCTTTGGATTTTCATGCTTAGAGTTATATGAATATATACCCATATATAAGCTGTACTCAAGCTATCACAATAATATTACACTTCTTACTGAACTATTCTTACTAGTGTACTGTATCATCAGTATTCAAATTCAACTTTCTATTCTACAAGACGTTCACTCTACATGCACTTGTATAGTGTATACACACACACACACACAAATGTCACGTTTCCACTTTCTACAAATGTAATGTACATATAATATTGTACAACTTATCCACATTTAAAAATGTATATATACATACATACATGAACAATAGCAATCATATCTACTAAAGTTTTCCCATGGCATGATTCTTGTTTTTGAAGCCCCATATTTTTCCCCCCTACTCAACCAAACACCGAGCCGACAACCGAAAATTCTGGTTCGAATTCAAATTATTAAAGGGTACGTAGAATAAAAGTAACAGCTATACCAACAGTTGGACTAAAAACTTGCAGGGGTTAGTTGGGATGGAGACGACAGAAGATTTTCTATTAAGAGTTAACTGAAATTTTCTATCCATCCGTGTTTAATACAATGCAATACAACAATATATACATGTAGGGAGAGTGAGTGAGATGGGGCAACAGAGACGAAATGATGATGAGGGAAAGGATAGGGTGAGATGAAAGCTCAACACACTGTGGACTGTATAGCAGTCAGCTGAATGAAGATCATCCTCAAACATACGCATGAAACCGAGGAGGAGAAACTACAACGGAAGGAAGACAGAAAAATCGGGTTCTGTATAGCTCCCTTTTTGTCACAGCATATGTACATGCAGTGATAATTCTCTGGGATGAGGGGAAAATGCCAGGATAAAATGTACTCAATGGTTTGAAATTGCATGATGAATAGATAGATTTTCGATTCCTCTATTTTTGTCTTTCTTCTTTCTTTTTCTTTTTTTTTCATTTTTGTACACACGCGATCGACTGAAGCATTGCATATTTTTGCCGTGTCTTTCTTTGTGTGTGTCGAAAAGTGTGTGTACATATATACACACTTTTGGGTTTCCCTATTTAAATAATATTTCCCTTGCCCCATCGCCAACGAACGAACGAATGCATCAACGACAACCAAAGTCATCCTTCCCATCATTGTCATCAAACATTGGCCTCACAATTCAATTCAATGTACTTATGTATACTATATTTTATTGTGTTCAAATGAGACAGACTGACATAGAGAGAAAGATAGATTCGAAATGATATTCAACATAGGGGAATAACAGAAAGTAGGAAATACTAATCCTTCTCTCCCTAATTCTATAATGTTTGCACTTAGTCATTCCATCCCATGCATATAAATGGTTTGCACATGATATGCAATGGACAATCTTTTCCATGTACAGAGTGAGATTTCAACGAATGATGAATTTCGATTCTTGATCAAAATTGATTCAATGATTCAAAAAATTTTATTACCAAAGTTGACGATAATTGTAAACACTTTCTTAAATGTAATTCCCGTTTGTTCATTTCGCTCAAATTGAACAATTATTGTTATTGTTACATTTATTATTATTGTGATCAATATTATTATAACAACAACTGCGGTTAAAATTTTAAACATAAAGGAAATCACATAATGTGGATTGTGATCTTAATCATTAGGAGAAAAAAAGTTTACGTAAACCTCAAACCACCATCATCATCCAAACAAAGAAGACAAGATAAATAAGTGAGTGAGAAGAAGACTTATTTTTCAAAAGACCATGGAAAAAATATTGAATCCTATAATGTTAAAATGTTTGGTAACTTTATACCTAATCTATGTACTGATACTAATGTAAATGCTGATAAAACTGTTCAATACTCATCAATGACGATTTGGAAATCCAATCACACGCAAGAAGATCTATTAGTTATTCTTAATTGTACATATAATAGGTGTGTTGGCATTCTTATATATGTATGTCTCCATGTAATAGATGATTACTGTACATATACATCAAAGGATAGACAACGACATCCACACATACACACACATGAAAAATTCAAACATTGATAAAACTAATGAGATCACTTGACGACCTTAGTCTATGACAACTACGTATACGTATATACTTATATATATATGCAATTAGTAAGTATTCTGAACATTGCATATATGTATATATATATATTTATACAAAATATACTTCAAATATGATATGAGAGACACAGTCTTCATGTAGACCAACAAAATCTTCCACGACAATTTTATACATTGTATCATTTATTTGTCTCTACACAGAGAAAAAAGGATACCGTAGTCATGACCAAACGGTACGGATACCATGCGTTTTACTTGATATCACATGAAATGTCAACTTTTAACAGTACGTCGCATTAAATGAGCAGTCATTTTATGTGATTTGGAGTAAGAATTCCAATTTGGCAACACTGTATTGGGGCGAATTGAAGCAACTTTTAATGGTATCTGTAGTTGGGTCATATCTACGTGATGGTTAACTCCAAATCACATACAAAATCGGTTTTTTGGTGTGATATCAAGTTAACTTTTATGTTATCATGGAGTTAAATAATTTCTTTTTTCTGAGAGTGTACATAGAATTTATAGTTTTTAGATAGATGCACTCAATTCGTTTCAAAGTCTATTTTCGTTTCTCTCTCTCTCTCTCTCTCTCTCTCTCTTGTTAAGTATATTGAAAAAATATATATACCATATATATGCGTCATGTCATATGGAAAACAAGTTGACACATGTACACTTGTATAATCACTATCTGTAATCTTTATATGTACATCTTATGTGTACAGATATGTTACAGTTAATTTACAGAATTTAGAGTTCTGGGAAACATCAAAGAAAGAAGATTCTATAAAGTCCGTAGTGATTTTACAGTCATTTCAAATCACCATCAAAATTTGACGGAATCTATACTATAAACAATTCTGAATTCTCTACATTAATGGTAACTTCTAACTTAATGCAGTGTGTTTCTTTCCAGAGATAACAGGACAAAAGTAAATGAACTGAGAATTTTCCAATTCTACTACAAGCGCGTGTGTGAGTGAAGACGTTTGAATGTAAAAGGATGATAATATTGGTGATGGTGATAGTGATGATGATGATGCATTCACGTACATTAGAAACTCTTTTACCTACAAAGTTTTTGAAAACCATTTAGTCTGGTTAATCTGGAATGTATTGGATTTATTGTCATTAGCATTTTCATCATTCACAATGTACTCTTAATACAAGAATTATTGATTTCCATATTGCACATGAGTAATGTATGGAAATTGAACTCTTTTTTTTTTTTTTATAAAAAACGTTCTTTTCCAGAAAAATATTTAGGAAGTAGTTATAAGAGTAAAAATAACAAATAACTGCACATTCAATGATAGTTTTTGACATTTTTTTGTTTCATCAATAGGTATAAAACTGTTGGTAAGCATGAATAGATATATGACATGTGTCATGGTACACTATTAAATTAATACCAACATCATATCATGTAGTTTACCAAATAAAATGTACAGTTTTGAGTTGAAGCCCTATACTACAGGTGTTTATTCAGAGTAGTTTTGTATAATACAGATAATGTATACCAACAATGGACATGGAAACGTACTTTTAAACACTGAAGTACAGGATGCCAAAGGATGTGACGAATAACCAGTGAAGGGAAGCACAAATATTGTTATAGAGCATATCACTTGGTTCCATAATGTCAATATTTTCTTCCTCTAGAGACTCTTAAAATGTAATTCTAGACGTTGAGTACTGGTTTCACTTTATTCCATTTTTTATAATATGTAATATGATTTATAATTAATATCATGTATATATAGAAAGCTCCAAAGTGGTATGTATATATGTGTATGATGTACATAAATATATTTGGAAACTTATTACTCCATGTTGAGCAGGTGTTGGACTGAGTAGCAAACCTTCTGTTTCAATTTTCCATAAATACTAACTGAAATATTCCATAATACAGTTCAAAAATGTTTCATTGCTATTATTATTGTTGTGTAACATTTTAAAGATAATTAGCAACTATTTGTAATGATCTTTGTTCTCTTTTTTTTTTTGCTAACTATTTTATGCTTTGCAGCTTGTGCAAATGTTGCATAACAGACAACAATCATATTTTTTAGCACTAGGTAATACGTTTACCATGTTATTTTTATAGCTACTGTATTACAGAATACAGAGTATTGAAAAAAAAATAGTAGACAAAATGTATTTTCTGAAAAGAGTACCTTGCTTAAAAAATATTGTTTAGACCCTAAATTAATATCACGAGACAAACACACGTTCTCTTACTGACCACCTGTCATTTTATCTTTCTATACGTACACACGCGAACCCACTCCTTACTATTCCTTATTTCATTTACTGTGTCCTATAGCTACATAGAATGCACATTATACATCTTTTTGACTCGTTACTCATTACATATTACACATATATAGGATACAGCATGTGCCAGTTTAAGAGTTCCAGCTCAGTTTCAATCTCACCTTTGATAAAGAAAATTTACAAAATGCTTTGTATACTTGAGACACGTACCCAAAACTAGTATGTAATGTTACCAAAGAACAAAAAGAACGAGAAGAGTTTCAAAAATAGTTTGTTTTTTTTTCAAATCTTATGAGTTTAGATTTACTTTATTTCTTTTCTCTTACATATTTATATGTCTATACTTGATGGTACTATTTGGAAGACTTGGTGTGAAAAAAATCCTTTCATCTGGTCCGAACAGATTTTTATAAAAGTATATACACACAACAAATTATTTTATATATATTGTATTGTACATGTTACATGAATCACATATGGAAAGTAATAATACAGACCAGTTAATGCTCTTCTTCTAGGTATCTATCTATCTTTTTCATAAGGATGGTCGATGGCACACACCAAAAAAAAATGAAGCAGGCCAACGTTTTTTTTTAAAAAAAAAAACGAAGGAAAAATATTAAGATGAAGAAAAACAACTTGGAAGGAACCATCAAACATTACAATATAAATTCTGGACTAAAAACAAGAACCACTGAAATATACGGGGTTGCTTTGCTTTTTTTTCTATGATGATTCTATGGACCTAAGGCTCACTTGTACCACTCTGTGGAAAGGGCCTTGGTAACAACAAAGACCCTTGAACAAATCCTAAATTTCGTATCATATATGCATTATATATACGCGTAAGCACATATACATGTATATATACATTACGATCTCCATATGTTATAGTGTAATATATCCTCAAGTATACAAGCTGTACGGATAAAAGACGATATAATATATTGTGAGAGTGTGTACAGATGTAAAATGTGTATGTGTATTTGTGTGTGTACAACTATTACTAACAAAAGCTTCTGGTTGGCAATGCCTCAGCCTCTCTCTCTACAACAACAACAAAACGACGGACAACCCCACACCGATACATCGAATCTTAGCTCAATCTCACATCTGTCTCCTTTTTTTTTTATTTGAGATGAAGGAAAATGAGTGCATCTGCTTCCACTTTCTTGGTCCTTTCTTGGTCCTGTACTTCGTCTTTTTCAACATCTTTAACTTGAGAGAACAGCTTCATATATATATATATATGTATATATATTAATACTAATAATTCTCTCAGGACTTGACAAAGAATGACAAAAGATCAACTCTTGACGACCAATCCCTTGTACAGACTCAGACAATATTATAACATACTACAAACTTGCAGACTTACAAAAGTAGAAGACCTCACAATTCCACATTATATGTATGTCATTGCTACTATCACCACAATTTTTTATTGAAATACATCTTTCTTTCTCTCTCTCTCTGTATATCTGTCTCCTTTCTTCACACACATAATAAACAAATGTCCTACAACATCCTTTTGTCTTTTTTAAATATAGTTTTATGTGTAAGTTTTGGCATTGATAAGACAATATCTCGTTTTTCAGTATTGTATAGGTCATAGGTAAATGGAACAACCTGATAGATCTATAGTATAATGCGATTATATTTCTGGATATTGGAGATTTCAACAGTAGATATTGATGCATTTTTATCAAATACCGCATGCACCTTATACTTAATATGTAAAAACAAAATGTATGTATGAAATAGTTCCAAAATGAAAACTAACAATTATGAATATGATTATAGATTATTATTATAAAATTTAACTAACTACAAATGGACGGATGGAATCAAAAACAAACATAAACCTCTCTTAAAATGTGTACACTCAACAATCCACAACACAACACGTGTAAATAAATTCTAGATACGTCATGCATCAAATTCACCTGAATTCGGATCCTAACTTAATTATTATAATTATATGTAATTGGTTCTAAGTAGTTAAGAATAGAATATGGTACTTACCACACAACTCCGAAGGCACCATAGCTATAAAAAAATATAAAAATTAAAATTAATATTAATTTACAAATTCTACAAGTTGAAATGTAAAATGAAAAACAAGAATAATTAAATCTACAATAATAATTATATTAGAGTCATTACCCGATAGGCCGATCGGGTTGGACATCCACGGGGGAAGATGAGGCTCGCTCAGGAGAAGTATAACCTCCACTGTTATTATTATTATTCTTTGCTGATGAAGAATTCATTCCAATATTTTGTGGAGTGTTATTATTGTGAAAATAAGCCGCCGCAAGAACGGCTTGATGATGAGATTGATGATGATGATGTGTAACACCCATCATTGGAGCAGCAGGTCCTGCCAGAGTCGACATTTTGGGAACAAATGGTCGAGCTTCTGTAGGACTCCAGGGAAATATATTCTGAATTTTAAAAACTTTTTTTTTTAAAAACTTCACACACTTTTCACACACCAATTTTATTTTTCACTTTTATAATATTAAAAGAACTGAAAACAAAGAATTGAAGAAAGGACACTAAAGAACTTGTAGGGAAGATTAATTTGCTGTTTTCGTTGATTCGATGTTTAAGAAGAAAAAAATGTTCCCCACTATAACAAAAATACACAAAAAGACAACATATTATGAAACATTTTATCTATATCAATTGATAATTATTTAAATTATAATAATTTTACACCATCAATATAACTACACAATATATTATTATATACTATACTTATTATGAATTATGACAAATTCATTGGAAATATGGTAATAATAATATTAGAATAGATTCCATTAAACGATGTACTGTGAAAATATGTTCTGTTCTGATAAAAGAACCACTATAGAATTATGACACATTTCCAAGAAAATTATTTTTTGTTTCTTTTGAAATTAGAAGAAAAAAAAACAGTAATCTATCACATGTAAATATACAATATGTGTCTAATATAAAAAGCAAAGATGAAAAACTGGCTATTCTTTCTATGTACTAATCGTCATTCAAAGAAAAAGTTGAAATTTTTGTTTTTGAATCGTTGTAAACGCAGAAGAAAATGGAATAATAGAAAATGTAGTTTAAAAGGTAGTGTATAGTGTAAAGTGTATGCACATGTATAAAGGTGAAACGCAAGAAAAAAAAGATATCTTTCACTCTTTCAAGACATTTACGAATAATCTAAAATACATATATGTATCTATATACATGTACATACACATCCGTATACAAATGTCATGTTAATGTTCATTTTAGTCTATATTAGACAGAAATCTGTTGTTGTCTTATAGTTGAATCTAATCACACAGTTTATTAACACTGACTCGACTGCTATATGTGTGTGTGTGTTATGCTATATATTATAATATGTATATACATACGTACTATTTAATTTCACTACATGTACGAATTTTATATTATAAACACGACGATTTCTCTTCCTGCCTTTTAGCAAAAGTAAATTGCAGAAGCACATTCCTTTTCTCTCTGTCTCTATCCTTCTTTAATACTTTTTCCTTCACGACAACACACACATATATAATATATAATATAGTATAATATACAACTTTTGATTCTCTCTTACTCATTCATATAATATACTGAATAACTTTAATACGTGTATTTTTTTTGCACACATATTTAGTACAGAATCGTACAGTATATATGCTATTTTGTATCATAATATAGATTCAGATAATGAACTACCCTCTCGCCAATTTGATATAATATTTTATGATACAATTTTTCATATTGCTATAGTTAAGGTAAGTAACTATATGTACTATGTACACATATATACGTATAGATGCATACTGTATACTTTCATAATATAATATATTATTATGATCTCTCTTTCTTTCTTTCTCTCTTTCGTCTCGACACAATCACAACTTTTCGTCATCCTACCCATCATACGTATAATACTATTTTATTTATATACACTAGAGTAACCACTAAAAGAATTTCCTCATCTAAAGAAAACAAGATGCAATAAGAATAATAATAATAACATAATACAAATACATAATTATATCATTTTCAATATATATAAAAAAGGTCGTGCTTTTTTTGTTATTTACTTTTGTTATGCTTAAGCTTTTGTCGGTTTCAAATTAAATATACTTGAAACATTTTATTATAGCATGTACATCATCAATGCACAGTTAACTAAAAGGTCTCTCTATATATTATTAATAATGGAATAAAATATTGTGTAAATTTTAAGTGTAGAAAAATACAATAGAAATTACTTTAAAGATATAATAATAATATAATATTATACTTTTAATACTTTTATGCATCACGTATACACGTAAGCATGTAATAAGTACATTACACATGTATGCTAGACACGCTTCATGCACCGACCACAAAGCCAATAATAAATTTTTTTGTTTTGTTTGCTCTTTAATTGACTTTAAAACACATTCTCTTGTTATTTATACTAGAGTTATATATATACACATGAAACTAATTTTGTGTATTTTGTGTTCTATTATTTTAAGTTACATATATTATATATATATACATATACGTACTAGATTGTGAAATTGTACACCTACATTGGTTCATTTTTAAAGATAAATAAAATACTGATTCTATCTGAGTATAGTTTGTCTTTAGTATATTAAATTACATAAACTACATTTTTAAATAATAATATTATACATAAGTAATAAGTAAGTATACATAGATATATCTATTTTATTATTATTATGATGATGTGATTTGTAGATAACTCAAGAATTTTTTTAAAAATAAACTTTATACTTTGTACAGCAACATTAGAGTGTCTTAATTAAAATTACAAGCTCTTGTATAATATTATTATAGTGTCAATGATTAATTTTGTATAATAATCAATCCAAGTAAAATTGGTAGTTTAAGTATGGACTAATTTTTGGCAATGATTTGTCAATGTGCTCAATAAAACCTAACTAATTTTTCTTTCTCTAAACCTTGGGTATATATTTTACACATGTATGTAGACTCTAGACTTTTCATTGCAATTTTCCAATCTCGAGTTTTTCATGGGTTTAACGACGTTATACTTTAACGTACCAAAAATTAATATATATATAATTTTCACAATTTCCTTTGACGTAGAAGCAATACCTATTTATTTTTGTAAAGCAATTTAAAATAATAAATAATCATTATTAAATTTATTGTAATAATTATATTAATATGTGTATGATTTCAAAATTATCATGTCTTACCTTAATGAAAGAGTTTCCAACAAAAAAAAATTGAACAAGTACTTTTAGAAATCCAAAAGATGTTTCAACAATGTTCCAAAGAGTGTATAAACACAAATGTATAAAGAAGATATTTATTTTAAAATTCTTGTATCAATTATTTCACAAGGAAATTCTTTTTTTGTATAATATATATTTGATTTTTGAACTGATTGAACAAATTAAAATGACAAACAAAAGATTAAAAAGAAAAAAGACAGTATAGAATGAAGGATGACGGAGATTCTTTTGTTTATTTTTAGTAATACCAATTTTGAAAAAACAGGAGAATAATATGTATTTATGTGGTCAACAAAAACCAGAAAAATAAAAGTAATTAATAAAACAGTTAAAAACTATCTGGTACAAGTTCTCATTCTGTATTTAATTAATTATGGATTGTAGTGTGTATTCAACACAAAAGAATTTCATAAAGAATTTCTATGAAATTTGTACCAAATTCATAAGTGAAGGGATATTTATCATTTACTGGGACACAATTCACAACTTTTTATATTTAATAAATTCCTCAAATTGTAATTAAAAACCGCAACGAACTATAAAGGGTCTTGTCATACAAGTATAATTATACTATTTTCAATTATGTTATGTGTAACAATGTAATTAATCCACTATACTTTGATTAACTAATCACGGTAATCCAGAGCTTGAACAGGATGTTGTTTATTAGAATAAAATATATTATTATAGTTTACACACTATATGGAAAACTAACAACGATTGGAGTAAAATACAGTTGGTAATTAAATTTTTACTAACTAACTAGATAATAAAAATTTCAAACTATTTAAAAAAGCGGGCTGACAAATTTTTTTTGTTGAGAGGGTTCCTATCTCGACAGAACCTCAGGATCAACTGAGAATGTACAAAAGGCTATTTTGCAGTATGTGTGAGTATACAGAAAAGTTTTATGTATTTAGCTACTCTCTGTCTAAGATTACAAGGTATGGGAGAAAACGTGAAGCTTTGAATGTGCGTCTCTTTTTTACGCACATATATGATAGGTAAACTGTAGAACTTCATGAATTTTCAGTGACACGAGTTTTCTATGTATTGGTATTTAAGTAACCCCGTTTCTACTTAAAATCTGCTTCGAAAACTTACCAACATGTAAAATATGTGTACAAATCCTCGTGATAATTCAAGAAGAAATATCACAATGATTTGTACGCATTCATATTTAGCATAAAAACTAAAATATTCATTTCATATATTTATTATTATAAAGAAAAACAAAAATAATATTATTACTTATTCAACTTCATAATATTATATTATACACACTACTACTACCTAAAATATATTATATATTATAGTAGCTAGAGTCCTTTGTCTAAAGGACAGATTATGTATTATGTAGAATTTTTACCTCCAAGAAAAATATTATAATATTTTTATCCTATAAAAAACTTTACTTATATTTTATATATTTTAACCACTAGCCTTTCTCAAAGTCATTAGAATAATATATACAGGAACGGAAAGTTACAAACTTTGTATAAAACTATAAATAGAATATATTATACTTATATATTATGTACCTACATATATTATTATATTATACTTTTATGCCGCCTTCATAATATATTGTACACAAAAAAGAAAGGAAGAAGCCCAAGAATCATCAGAACAACTTTATAGTGAGAAGAGAGAGGAGTAAAATATCTTGTCCATATATATTTTCAAAATTATAAATTTCATTTAAATCAATTTTCAGAAATCAATAAATTTTAATTGGTCAATTTTATTAAGTTTAACATTAAACAAAAAATATACTCGTTTTAATATTTATTTATTTAGTCGTGTATTTTTTAAATCATAAATCATAAATCTTACTTATTCATATTTAGATTTAGCTATCTAGTTATATGCAAGGGAACATTTATATAATTACAATTAGTTAGTTAGTCTTAATATGAAACA
>JABASP010003165.1:0-15368 GCA_019776565.1 Sminthurinus signatus | reverse complement strand
AATCTATAGTGCACGCAACTACTTACTATGAACTCTGAACACTGACGACAGCGACGCTGACTACTGATTACTTTTGTACTTTTATCCTCAATAATATGCATAATACAGATAATGCAAATTCATGTAACCTGATGCATTTATATTTTATATACATATTACATGTACAATGTTTAATCTCATACACTGAATCCTGAGAATTGAGAATACTTGAAACTTGAAAAAAATAAACATGATAAAATAACATGAGTCAAAAGTCAAGTGAAGGCAAAAAAACAAAAGGCAAATGTTTGTAACATGATATAATGATATAATTGATATTTTGCAAATATTTGACTAATTTACACGTCCAAGTTTTGATTACACTCTTGTCATCAAATGCAAATAGACCAAATAGTGTGTAACATAAAACAAAATTTCAATTTTAATTCAAACGCACAGGTATCTACTTAAAAGTGGATAAAAAATACATATTATGTAAAATAGTAAATGCATTTGAATTCACGTTCTTTCTTATTTCTAAACTATATACTATGTACACAATATAATTACTATTGTATATCCAGTTCAGAAAGGAATTCATGCACATATGAATTGCATCATACATCATTCACAGTAACACTTGTATAATTAATATTAATAGAAAAAAAGAAGAAGAGCTCTTAAAAATGATGCACAATATAGATAGTAATTATTAGATGATGGATGTATGATATATACGCACATAGATAAATAATATGTACATATGTACATGCCCACAGGATGAATGAGAGACAGAAAGATATAAGAAAATCTAGGGCACCCTCCAAAAATTTACCCTGCCTTCTGTCTGCATTTCACCCTCAAAAGTGCACATACATATATATATGAAACTTCATTCATCTACACGTATATATATATTATATATTTATGGGCTACACAAGTTCCAGAACAAAATGTGTAAACCATGTTATATTACCCATTAACTCACAACTCACCCTACTTTCTGTCTGCTCTCTATCTCTCTCTCTCCCTCTGTCACTCTCTGCATATTTACGATATTATGTATTTTTCAATCCATTATATCTAGTTGCATTCTATACCTAAATCTATGTATGTATAGATGCATTTGTGATTTGTGCATCCCCCTCTTCACACAAATATTATACTGTATACTGCAATATAAACAAACACACTCCAGTTTCCTGATTTCCTATACATGGTACTTGTATATATATTCTATACGCACAAAAAATAATTGCAACAATCACAATCACTCCGATGAAATAGCTTAAATGGATCTCGGTCATTTTTGCACATAAGAGAGGTAAAGCCGAAATTGAAATCAACCCCTACCTTTCTTTCTTTCTATTAAGTGACATGTAACATTTAACTCGCTCAAAATTATTATTATTTGCACTCCCTCTTTTCTCTTTATACTAGTGTGTAGATAAATACAGAATGTAATATCATTGTATTTTAATAATTTCATCACATGTCAAAATGAACATATCTATTACAGATTTTTATCCGCTAGTGCTTAATACCCGCTCATTCACTTTCACTTTAAAAATACTTCCGTTCAATGTCACTCTTTCCAATTAACCCTCAATTAACCAACACACAAGTGCATAAGAAATAAGTTTTGCAATTCTTTTCAGCCTTCGGTAAATTTCACATTTATACACAGGTTCTTTTTTTTCAAGTTTTCAATAATTCAACTAATGCTAATTATTAATTACTAATTAAATAGTAAAAGGAGAAGAGTCAAGAGTAAATAGTAAATAAATAGCTACATTTTTCTGGTTACATTGGCCTTGTGTCCTAGATAATTCGAGTAAATTTTACTAGACACTAGACACTATGGAAAAATTAAGTAGACAATCTAGACTTTATACTGTAATAAACACACAAGCTCTACCAACACAGATAGAATTCAAAGAATCAATGAATATAAAATGAATAAAAACTATTTTTGTTTCAAGAAAAGTCCTTCGAATAAAAATATTTATATCAACTTCTTTAATATGCACTAAATTTCTGTGAATACATGGATTATCAATTACCGGTTATCTTCTATCATAATATTATATCGTTCACTATTCCACATTATGTATGAAATGTCTTAAAATTTTTATTTGTTATTGACAATTATTGACGACTGCGACAAGAACAAGAGGAAGAAAAAGAGTGACACAAGGTCTTACATGCTGCATTTACAGCATTTAAAAAAATCGCATGCAAACTCCCACACACGTACACACATACGAAAAACACTGTACGCATCCATGTATAATGTATGTATACTATGACTACTACATAATACATAAATTATTTATAATAATGTTCTAGTTTCTCTTTAAACTTTTTTAACTTTGACGAGCCACAACCTTGGCCTTCCGAATCCAATCCAAGCCAAGCCAAGCCAAGCCAATCTAAAAACCGAAGGTCATTGCCATCATCATCCATCCACTGCCAATGTCAAAAATTTACGCATAACATACAACGTACAACATATACATGACACATATTAGCAAGGTTCTTTTTCCAACTTGACATTCGTCAGTCCTCTACTTTGTACACACACAGTTTGTAGTAGACATAATAATTTACAATAATCATCTTTAATAGCAAACACATTTTTACTTTCAATCTTCAGAAACTTTCATGCTCGTACAATGTACAATATACATGCTTTATAAATTTGTCCAACTATTTTTCTTTCTACAACGTTAATTGTCACCGACATCACATTTTTCTAATAAACTTGGACAAGATAGCCCTTTTGCTAACAAAGTAAATGATTTGTGGTAATAGGTAATATAATATTGCGTATCATAGGTTCAAAATTCAAAAAAATTCAAAAAAACAAACAAAACATCGTCACCACACGTCAACATTAATATCAATATCAACGTTCTACCTTCTACGAGAAATGAA
Organism: Sminthurinus signatus; assembly: GCA_019776565.1. Taxonomy (NCBI): domain Eukaryota; kingdom Metazoa; phylum Arthropoda; class Collembola; order Symphypleona; family Katiannidae; genus Sminthurinus; species Sminthurinus signatus. Next base: position 12,452 of record JABASP010003165.1, on the reverse strand, counting down.
CAGTGAGCTCAATAATATGTATACAGAAACAATAACATGGAAAAAACAAAACAACAGCTTGATCATTGCATACTATAGTTTCCTGTTATTTTTTTTGTTACATCCTTTAGCAGTAAAATGTGCATTCTAACTTCTAACTTTTTCTTCTTCTTTCTTGACTTCTTCTTATGCACTGGATACTGGACACCTGTTATTCTTTTCGTAAACGGGCAAAATTTTACAGAACTTTTTTTCCATACATTATGCATGTGTGTGTGTGTATAATGCCGTTGAATATATCTATTTTTCTACTTTGAACTTTTTATCCTCTTAATCTGTTTATTACAAAGCTCCGTTCTAGTTTAGTCTCATCTTTCTTTTTTTACCTTTTACAACGTATATATTATAGTTTATTAAATAATCCATATAAGGTATAATAATAATAATTATCATTATAATAAAGTGGTCAAAAGTAGATAAACTGTATAGGCTATATAGAACTTTTTGGTGCAGTTTTTACGTCTCATAAATATTCTTCAAAACTTTTTTTTTTCACCAAACCAAACAAAACATTCTACATGAAAATTTATGTTGGTGGATTTAGCATTCAACTTGTTTTTGTTAAGGATAATATATACGAATATATTGTATGTTATAGAGACAGATATGTATAGATATACACAACAACTCCATTTTTCTTTTCTTTTTGTTCCTTGTGTATATCCTTTCCCCACTGGATCAAATACCTATGTAATGCAAAAAAAAACCGTGGAGCTTGAAACCTTTGCAACTTTCTCTTTTCATCTCACCATCTATATCTCCTTTTCTCTTATACATGTAAATTTATTTATTCAGTATTCAGTATTCCCAAACTCAAAGGTTCAAGAGAAAGAGTGAGGATTTCTACAACAAGAAGAAGAAGAGTACTTTCATTGATTTCCATTTCCAGGCTTGCTCTTGCTCTTCCTCCTGCGACTTTGAAGTTTGAAGTTAAGGTTAAAGTTCTCTAGAGTTCTTTTGGAGTGTATGTATAGCTACACAATATAGAGTATAGATTATAGATGTACATTGTACATGTACAAACCTAATCTAAATACTATATAGACATGGTTTATACAATTGAGGAATGGAAAAAGACTTTATTTTTTAGTCTCACAGCTCACAGCTCACATCACCTAAAAACTACATTCTAAAACTCAAAGACTCAAACTGTACAATAAAATAAGTGGACCTATAGAACAGCACTGAGTATTGATGAGCTTAAAAGAGTATTTTGAGCATCAATCCAAAGTCCAGCTAGTTTCATCACTAATTACAAGAATTGTATGCTCCAAGCTTTGTTTCGAGTTTAGATATTTTAGGTACTTTTTTTTATTTAATAATAACTATAAATAACTTTTATTCCTTACGTCTGTCTCCAGAAATACATGTATTTCTCATGAGCATTGTTACACAACCCACGTTTATCCATGTCTATCAAAAATAATTGAATTCGAGTTAAATTATGTAATGTCAATACTAATAGATGGAGAAGAAAGGAGTCTTTCAAAGGTGACGAAAATAATTCCACAATAGAGTTTTTTTCTTTAAAACTCAAACTTATTTTCTCCACTTTCTACTTCCTACTCTCCTGTCTTTTACTTTTACATGGATCATAGACATTAATACACGTCCAACTTTGAATGCACAATGCCTATTATACTTTATTATAATATACATACACCATAGTACACCATAGACATAGACTCCCTACATATATAGTAAATGGTACAGACTACAGACATATTTCAATGAAAAATTTCTTGTCAAACTTTCTTTTGAAAAGATTTATTTCCTATTGATAAAATATCTCAAATCTAAATATGCTCGATATTCTATAATGTATTCAGTATTATTACACTTTGTACTCAACACCCACATACAAATATCTAACACTACATAATTTATAGTAAATAAGACAGTCATCTCTCGTAGTCACATTATATTATACATTATACTATATTATATAACAGTATGTCAGTTATTTATGTTTCGATTTTCTTCCTATATTTGCCATTTCTATTTCTATAGTTCTAAATATACTCTCGAAACATAATGTCACACTATATGCTTTTATAAAGCTTCTTTCTACCTTCTATTTCCACCCATTTGTCATGTATTGTGTGTCATTCTTGGACATAAAAGTCAAATGCCTTTTTTTGTATAATAAAATGTAACATGTACTTCAGATACTGTTTTATACAGCTTATATGCAACAAATATCAAATGTATAACATGTGTACTGCATGTGTAATGTGTTCTGAGAACCGAAAAGCAAAAACTGAGGCGTATACGCATACATCTTTTATTAATATGATTTTCACCGGCTCCCGTGATTATTACTATTATTATTACCAACTCTTTTGACTTTGACTTTCTCCGCCTCATTCATGCAATTATTTTGTTATGGAGCATGAAGCACATTATTACATAACATTGTCTGTCTGTAGTCTGTGTTCTGTGTATCCAACTTGTATTATTTACTATGCATTATGCACAGACACACGATTTTGAATTCCATGTAAAATTCGTAGCCTAGTCTAGAATCTAGAGTCTAAAGTAAAGAGTCTCGAGTCACGCTGTCGGTACACATATTTTTCCGTTTTCTCCTTTTCCATTTCCATTTTCCAATTCCAATTCTACGTTCTAAGTTCTAGCCTCAACTTTCCTTCCATGTTCCATGAACTTTCCTCGTCGCTTCCATTCCTCTATTTCCTCTGGTAAAAATAAATTTTGTAGTTTACTCAAGAATCCATCCATGTACATGTGTATATATGTACTTGCATGCATCCACGTACCTAGTACCTAGTACCTACCTATAGATTTCATATATCTTCTGTATTCTGTATATGACCTATGTAATATATTCGCAAAGCTGAAGCTGAAGCCGAAGCCAAAGCCAACCTAAACTAACTCAAGACGGAGACCGAAAACCGAAATGAAACGAAAAGGAAATAGAGAGGAGACTCAACTTAAGGAAGAAATCGATGATCGCCACGTGCCAACTCTTGAATTTTCTCTTCACAATACACCAAACTCAGTCAGTGTATAGTGCATACAGATAATATATTACACTTCTCTACTTCTACTCGTACTCCTACAATCCTACAAAACTCTCTTGGAATAGAAGCAGCAGCAGCAGCAGCAGCGGCAATAATAGTAGCAGTGATGGTAGAAAGTAATATTAGTAGTAGTAGTAGTAGTAGAAGAATAGTTTAGTTTAGTTCAGTTTTTGTATAGTAACAACATACAGCATCAACTTGAGCTTCAGCGCAGCACTTTTAGAGTTCAGTTTCATCCCATATATATACGACATGGCATGTTCTCTCTCTCTTTCCTTCTCTCTCTCTCTCCGTCTCCTTGCCTGCAAATGCAACTATCCAGGCCTTGCGATTGGCTCCCAAAAACTTCCATTCCCATCTCCATTCTCAACTAAACCATAGCACAGCATACCAAAAAGACGAATTCGACTAGGACGAACAACGAACTACAAACTATACGAGCATACGAATAAACCAGCGACTGAACGAACCAAGAGCGACGGCCAACGTAGTAACAGTTACACTTCACTATTATTATTACATACTATATACTACACACAGTGCCCGTACTCTTGGCTCTGGTTCCAACTCCAACTCTAGTTCTAGTTCAGCCACAAGGCAAAATGCAGGAACGAAGAGAGAACCAAGACAAAAATATCACATCATCATTACACACATACATACATACAGCATGCTGCATACTGTACTCTCTACTCTCTATATTTTTATGTAAGTATTAGGTGTCCTACATGTAGAAAAATTATAGGGATTCACTAGCACCATCCATCCAACTATACGAATATAAACTATCCAACGAAATAAAATGGTACTACCATTATGGAACACTGCATAATACACATGTATATACATACCTACATGATACATGCATATCAAATTCCCTATTCACACACTTTACTCTCTCTATCTCTCGTTCTTTCTCTTTCATAAAAAAAACTCACAAAGTACATTCTATATATATATTATAATACTGTACACTGTACACCTTCTATCTCCATCTCTTTATGCATGGATACCACATACAAACTTCCACTTTTCTCTCTACATTCTACATGTATGTTGATTGTAGTAGTAGTGTTACATGTGTACAGCATTTTTTTTTCTTTCTTCTTTTATATAGTGGCACCATATTTCATCCTTTATGCTTTTATACAGCTATACATCCAGATTTTTATATATAAAAGGAGATTCACAAAATTACATGGATACTTATTTTCCACTACTATTATACATTTCTCATATGTATGTATGCATGCATGCACTCGCACGTATACTTTTATACTTTTACTCCTTTTTCTTCATCCTATGTCATGTTATAAAAAATATCAAGTCAAATCACACATCATATACCATACACGCCTAGGACTTTATATTATAGTACAGTGGATTTTAAATGCATACATATACATTATACATATATATATATATAAGCATAGTATGTTTTATCGGGCTTTTCCTATCTTCAGATAAAGTGTATAAAAGGAGAAAGAAAGAAAATTTCATCTTTTATCCAAGTGCCTACTCCCAAACATGTACGAAAAAAAAGAGCTTACATGTTCTTTCTCCTAAAGCTACAGCTCAAACTCAATCTCAATCTCTATTCTCTATCTTTTCCAAGTATATCTATCTAACGTAGAGCTGTGGAGCTGTACCTTGTACCGTGTATTATGTGCATCAAATAGGCTATATCTCTACTTATATACTACACAAAACATGAGAAAATCCAAGGAAAAAATTGTTTTACTGCGTAGTAAAACACCGTATATACATAATAACACACACACACACACCCATGTACATTGAATTTATACTAAAGGAGACTGTATGTCAGAGTTATAAAAGTACATAGTATTATGTATCTATTATATTCACTATTCACAGTTCCGACATGCCAGCATACAGAATATATATATACATGAATTTAAATTGGCGGGTCTCATATAATATTATACAAGTATATGTATTTCCAGGGATATCTCACATACTTTTCATCAAATAAAATTATACATCTACATTCTATATATATAATATACAAAGACCTTATCCATGTAGATGTATATGTATCCATCTCATGCACTGACTCAATATATCTATATACATATTCTAGCACGTTTTACTTTATTGGATTTGCATTTTGGAAACAGAGTCAGAGGCAGAGCACGAGAAAAGCCTGAAGAGAGACGACAAGACACAAACATAAAACTCCCTTGTGTATCCCTTTTGTGTACAGCTACATATTACATATACAAGTCTCTGTGTGTACATACTCCATACATAACCATTAAATTAAATATACACTACATTTCCTACACACACTTTTTCTTCTCTCTACTCTCTACTATAAATATACACCCATCGTCCTCAGCATTCAGCATACGCTTTATTTATGTACCATCCTCATCCAACAGAGAAGTAGAAATATATAGGTATAACATAGTAGATTATATGGAGCCAGAAACAGAATGTACAGATATACGCTAAATATTTAACCAGTATACTTAAGGCTACATGATACATATGTAATATGTATACAATATAACTGCATAATATAGAAACTCTTCCATCTTCCAGATAGATATATACATAAATATAAATACAAGTATAACTTGTGTTTACATTCAACATTCAACATCCATCTACATATACATACATGTATAATGTATATCCTCAAACTCTCAACTCAAAATACAGAACACACCGTACACGCGAGCACGAATATACGATTACGAATACGAAAAGGAATACGAACAGGACTACAAATACAAATTTTATATAAAACACTATAGTTTTGAGTTTCTAGTAGAGCTCAGCCAACATAAAGTTTTCCTTCCTCCATTCCTCTTCACAATTTTCTATTCCTATTTCCTAAATATACATGTGTATATTTCTAAACTCTTCTCCATCATTTTATACACACAGTAGAGAGAGAGAACTGCGAACTGATGCAAGTTTTCATCTTCTTCTTCTTCTTCTACTTACTTTACAGTAATAAGTTGGACTACCCTTTTTCGCTAGCCCAAAAAGTTCAATACCTACCTACAGCATACTTCATACTACATACAATATTATTATACACACAACATACATGATACTTGTACATTATATTCGCGCATATTCCAATTTCTACACTAGTAATCATATTATCATATCTACCACATCTTTTCATATTTATTATTGTATTATCACATGTCATTTTATGTATACATGTACAAACACCAAACACATGTATAATAATAATAATGTATTATGTATTTTGTATAAACTATGAGAGATAGGAGGCCAATGAAACTCATTGAATTCCTTCCATGTTCATAAAGAAAATATATATATGCATAATACTACACTATAAACTAATATCTTATATCTATCCATCTAATTCACGGTTTGATCATGAAAAGAAACTTCATTTTCATTTCTCTCTGGAACGGAATGAAAGTTTGCAAGAGCAAAACACACATATAATATTATGTGAGGATCGGGATATATAGAACATAAGTAAATACAGCCAACTCACATACACAGATATGCACATATCACATATAGATACACGATACACGCATTCACCAATTCATTCCTTTTCATACCATTCCATTCTCCATTCTCCATTTTCCATACTCCATACTCACTGCGACTTGACACAAGGAAAAGTGGAGAGAGTGAGAGACAGACACACATATATAAACAGACAAGGAAAATCAATATTTCTAACATGTACTACACTTGTACGAGGACGAGTGAGTACCCTAGTACTACTACTACCATTATTATTACTATTATTGTCTGTGTATGTTTTATACTTCCCGTAGTACAGCACACTGCAGAGTCTCTTGGGTGAAAAACACACAACCATACATATAATATGGAGAAACAGCATTTTCCTCTACACTTTAGACTACAAGCAGACCGACAGAGACATGTGCGTTCATTTTCATTTTCATTTCATTCCCATTGCAAAGCCGAACCAAACTAAACTAAACCAAATCAACGACAGTGCATATTGCATATTATATCGTACGAACAAGAAACAAGAAGGAGTTCAAATGACGAAAAAACCAACAAACAAAACCAGTAAACAACGAAACGCACCAAACACGCAAAATATCTATCGCCTTTATTCATACTTCATATATAATCATAAACCATATGTGTGTAATAAATGCTGTTTTGTCGACAACTGTGCCTGTATACTGTACACTGTACACTGTACATTCTACATTCACGCAGAATATTTTATATAATGTAATTTCCTTAATCGGTGGAATTCAATTCCAAACCAAATCCAAATCCAATATGTAGTAGAAAATGAGCAAAAACTTATTACATGTACGTCGAAATGGGGGAGAAAAGACACACAAACACACACAAACACAAGTATGCACATGGCCCACCATCAACTAGCATTATGGAAAATAATTGTAAAATTATTATGTCCGGCATGAAAAAATATGTATAGATATAAATATATAATATTATTCAATCACGTTCAAATTTGACCGTGTTTCTCATGCTTTTCTACTACAGTCAAAATATCTTGCGTTGGAGTATTGAGTATTCCAAATTTCCCTTGACAATTTGCTACCATTTACTCCACTAGGACACAAAATTGTACATAAGTAATGAGAGTTGGGAGTGCATGATTTTCAGCATGTTGTTCGTTGTCATTGTCGTTTGTCGTTTGTGTATCTTGTGTCTATGCAATGTCGTTTCTATTATTATCGATTCATTGATTGATTTCCCAACATTACTTTCTCCGTTTGTGGTCTCCTTCTTTCACTTTTCCTATACATGTTGGGAAATGTAAAGTTCAGTTACCCCAAGCATTAAAATTTCAACCTTCAGTGAAGGTGAATGACAATATGTAATACATATAGAACGTAACTCTAAATATAAATACATGTATAAATAATACATAATTCTTCAAACTACACTGAAATAACATGTTCAATGAACATATTTCCTAGCTTTGATGAAAATCCCCGTGCTTTCCTCTAATATAATAGATGAAAAAGTACTAGTACAGTTACGATAATAATAATGACATTATTATGTATTACTCTAATCGATTTTCGGTTATTTATTTTCCAGCCCGTCACAAACTAAACGCACGAGAATCCTTAATTAAATGTACATAAAAGGAAAAAGTAATGTCCAAAAAATAAATATGCGTAAGTCATAAATTACCCTCGACCCTCAACAATATATTGCAAAAATAATTCTCTTCATTTATAAATACATCAAAACGTAAAAATATATAACACGTTAAACGTTAAATGTAAACAAAGTTCAGATGGTCATTACTTTCAATTATCTGGACGATATACGATATTTCCTCATTTTGCTTCCTTCTTTTTTTCGTGTTTCAAAAGCTCACAATTTCTCAATACTCAATATGAAGAAAGTATGAGAATGCATACAAGCTAAAGCGGATACAAAAGTTACAAAACCATGTCAATTTCAAATATTGTACCTTTTGAACTAGTATGCGCTCATCCTTAAATATTGACACAAGTCAATGACCACACATTACTATTATTATTATTATTTAATATTATTACAACTCAATTTCCTCTTATGTGACCATTTACAATTCAGTAATACAAACTCTTGTGGTTTATTTGAAGTTTGCAGTACGTATTCAAATTATGAATAAAAAATTGTGGTCTTTATCCAGTTGAAAATATTATAAAGGATTTTGTTGTAATGTAGAAACACAGACAAGTCGCAAGTTAAATTGAAAACTTTTTTTCGTCCTTTCATTAAAAAGAATGAATGAAAAATAATTTATAATTTACTCTAAAAATGTTGCAAGTGTAGAGTGTAGACCCTGTAGAAGTGTTTTGGAAGGTCAATGCCGCAAATACAAAATACAAAAAAATTACAGAAGGAACAAAACACATCATGTATGTCATATTTGCAATTTATTCCTTGTTTCTTTTTTATACATAGAAACATTAATATATTTTATATGCACATATATACAGAAACGAGACTGAATAGAATGGAAAATGAAACGGAAAATGAAATGAAAAGTAAGACGACATAGACATTTATAATGTCACGTAATGTGACAGTAGTGCATCGCTACAATGTATATACATTATACGTATTTTTTGCTGACATTGCAAAATTACGTTTACTGCATTACCAATTACAGCGAGGTTCATAGTTCCTCCTTCCTCCAATACGCAGATACATTTCTGCAATGTGCATCACATGTATAATAGATGTATAATGTACATATATATACTTTTGAAATACGTTGACTGTCTCATGTCTCATCCCATGTTTTGACACTGTTACATTTATCAAAATAAAACAAGTTCATTGCACTTTCAATTTATTATTATTTCACTCCCAACTGTGTATACATTATAGATTGTATTTTGTATTGTATATTATACCTCTTTTTGCACTAATTTGGAATTTCATTTATCAATTTGCGTGCATTGATAAAATAAAATGGGAAGAGAAAAACACAAGTATAAGTATTACAAGTACAAGGGCAAGGATGATTACAAACACGCTAATCTATTTGATCTAACCTACTCAATTATTTAATTAGCTTTCCCATTTCCCATTCCCTACATTTATCTGCCCTCAAGTCGATCACCATCATTCCAATTACTAAAAGCCCATTTTCCATTTGCCATTTACCCTGACACTTCCAAACAACAACACTACACACTACACCACTGTCTCCTCCTTTAAACATTGTGTATTGTGTTCCTGTAAACTGTAAACTGTAAACAGATATGAGCACCCAATTCCCGTACCAGTGAAAGTTCTGGCCATGACAATGACAGTGACAACCAATCAAGTATAATGAACTAGAACTTCCCAGTTGCCCCAATTTCCAAAAATAAAAATATCATTTCCGGGTTACACATAATTTCTTTCTCAACTTCTTCACATCAAATTGTATTATTCATATGATATAATACATAATATTTCCAGCTCTTTGTAAAATTGAAAGTGAAAGTAAAAGCAAAGAATGCAACGTGACATTGTCATAACACATAATGTGTACATAGTAAATTGTACACGCAAAAACACAGATGATATAAGATATAATAAATACACAACAAGTATAAGAACATTATATAAAATGTGCATACGCATCGATGGACGAGGAACGATGGACGATGAACCACATGTTCTATAACCTACAATCTATGCTAGGAAACTACAATACGAAACATAATAGGGATATGAATGCATTTGTCAACCTGCGATCAGATTCATTCACCCCATTCACTGTTCAATGTTCAAAACTCGATTGTACAACCACCACCACCATCATTCCGATTTTTCTTTTGCACATTTTGTACAGGACAGTCGTAATCGTGGTAGTAAAATTTACGTAGTCGACTGTGCTCACTGTCATTGTGCACCCCTTTACTTTTCACCCTTCTCTCTCTATTCTCTACTCTTTATTCTTTATCCTCACTCTTTACTCTTTACACTCTACAAGTGCTATGAACTATGAGCAATCATGTTCCATTTTTCAACCCCTAAATTATGCTCACCATACACAATACATGCATATATCGTACATGTACATGCACAGATTCAACCGGAATTCGGGAATCGGGCTTAGATTTAGAATTTGGCTTTGGACTTTGGATTCATCATTCAGTCCTCTTCCTTCACTATGTACCAAAGTATTAAGTATCGAAAATCGAGACAGATGAACATGAACATTGAACATGCATCACAATATTTCCCCCTTAGACGACCAATCTCATTCCACAAAATACAAAATAAAAGAATACATAAACATATACATATACATGTACAATATACATATGTAATATGTACCATAAACGTCCATGAAAACAGAGGCAGAGACACTACTTGAAATTCCGTCCAAGTTCATCCCTCTAAATACATAAAATATTGTCGTAGAATCTTTCTCCTCTCACTCTGAATTTTATGTGTGTTGTGTATAATGTATCATGTATCATGCTACCCAATACACAATACACAATGCACAGCCAATGAAGTTGGTACTGATACTTTTTCATTTCCCGAAAATATTATACATCCGATCACTGTCCGCTGTACTTTCAATCACCCTTCTTCCTTTCTCCTTCCTATATACTATATATACCACTGAAACTATACAGCTATAGAAAATAGTTCCATATCCCATAATATCTATTATACATTACATAAAACATGGAACACAGTGTATAAAATATATTGGCATTAATCGCATGAGGATCAAATCAAAGAGAACGACAACGGCAAAGACAACTGTCAGCCTTGAATTCGGAATCTGACTAAACAACAATTCCTAAGTATATAATATATAATGTAATATGAATTCCTACTGTCTCCTCTTTTTTCAGAATGTTTTTGCTTTCCTGTCCTGTCCCATTCTCGATTTTCGACTCTCGACACTCAATTTTCATCCCCTCTTTTCTCTGATCATGTCAATGTGTTTGCCCGCATTTTCATATACATACAATAATATACAAAATACGCACATACATCCATACATAATATCTATAAGTGTCCTCTGTAATTGACAATAATACAAAGATAAGTCAACCTGCCACTGTCTACTGTCTCCCCGTCTTTTTTAGATTTTAGATATCATCCCGCTTTTTTTTTCGTGATCTCCTTTTCGTTATCTGTGCTCTACAATCTATACCATCTATCTACGATTGAACTTTAAGCTTCAAGCTTATTGAAGGCGATAATAAAAAATAAAAAAAAGATCTAGATATACATAGGATATCTATAATGTAGTACAAAAAAGTCAAGAAGAAATGACATTCAAAGACAGTTTGTCTATTTGCATTTCATCTTTAGTTCTCGTTGTCCTTGTCGCTATCGTTTTGAAATCTCCAGTTTGTTTCGCATTCCTGTTCTCCTTCTTTATTTCTATTTTTCATTACAATTCCAATCGGCATTCTAATTTGAATTCGTATCCGTAGTACACAAAACATTATAGAGAGCACTGCATGAATAAATTCTAATCCATGACACATCTAACACCCAACAGCAACAACACTCAAACCAAAAGATTAAACCTTTTTGCAGAAGGCAATATAAAATATAATCCAGTTGACTTTCATTTGCAGCATTCGACTCGACTCGACTGGATTCTCAATCTCTCGATTTGCTACGCTTTCATAATTCATAATCCTACACCCTACACTCTAAACACTACACAGACATAAAAAAAATGGAGCAAAGATTACAATTTTTTTTACTACTCGGTAAAAATATGCATATTATTTATTATATTACCGTAGAGACATGACAGTCCGAACAAAAACCTTATGGGAATGAAAATCTTTGTTCTGGATCTCGGATCCGGCTGAACCAAACTTTATGAAGACAAAATCTTTTTGAGTTGACATTATG